>JAOVYW010074136.1:0-14967 GCA_025775045.1 Hiodon tergisus
CTCAGGGTACTAAACCGACCAGAAGGTCCACCTCTTCACCTGTGCTCTCAGGGTACTAAACCGACCAGAAGGTCCACATCCTCACCTGTGCTCTCAGGGTACTAAACCGACCAGAAGGTCCACCTCTTCACCTGTGCTCTCAGGGTACTAAACCGACCAGAAGGTCCACCTCCTCACCTGTGCTCTCAGGGTACTAAACCGACCAGAAGGTCCACCTCTTCACCTGTGCTCTCAGGGTAGTAAACCGACCAGAAGGTCCACCTCCTCACCTGTGCTCTCAGGGTACTAAACCGAACAGAAGGCCCACCTCGTTACCTGTGCTCTCAGGGTACTAAACCGACCAGAAGGTCCACCTCCTCACCTGTGCTCTCAGGGTACTAAACTGAACAGAAGGCCCACCTCGTTACCTGTGCTCTCAGGGTACTAAACAGGCCTGAAGGCCCACCTCTTCACCTGTGCTCTCAGGGTACTAAACCAACCAGAAGGTCCACCTCCTCACCTGTGCTCTCAGGGTACTAAACCAAACAGAAGGCCCACCTCTTCACCTGTGCTCTGAAGTCAATCCTTTTACTCCTTCAATGGAGGAAAACTTTTAAATCCAAGTTAGTCGCCTCGGTAGAGTCACCACAAATCAATTATTAATTGAGTAATGATAATAATAACAACCTTTAAAATTTCAGGAAGGCATACTGAATTTAACAGATAGAAATTTTAAAAATGTAATAACACGAGTCACAAGACCCTGCTTGGGAGAATGTCAGAAAATAACTTTTTAAAGCTCTGCTCTTTGGCATCTGCGAATCCAAAAATATCCCAGTAATTCTGTTTTACTATGGGGAATCGAGAGGAATCCCAGGTGTCCACAATAAACGGATCTAGAAACTGGAGGAAAAAGTTACAGTGAGGAGGTTGTCTCATGCTGTGGGGGGAATTTTCCGGGGATGGTTTGTGTCCACTTGTCCCCTTAGAGGGCAGGGTCACTGCAATTACAATGAAATCATTAGGTTCTGAGTGATCACCTTCATTCCAGGGTGAGACAATTCTATCTGTATGGGAGTGGTCTCTTCCAGGATGACAATGCCCCCATCCACAGGGCAAGAGGAGTCACTGAATGGTTTGATGAGTGTGAAAAATCTGATGAGTGCAGTCACCAGATCTCCACCCAATCGAACGCCTACACCTAGATTTTGGACAGCGCTCTCCAATGCCACCATCAAAAACACCAAATGAGGAAATATCTTACGGAAGAATAGTATTCTATCCCCCCAGGATAGTTCCAGAGACTTGAAAAATCTATACCAAGGTACATTGAAGCAGTTCTGGCAGCTCGAGGTGCCCAACACCTTACTGAAACACTTAATGCTGTATTTATGTGTTTTTTTAATTCGCCACCTATATATACAATATATACATACTGCAAAAATAATACACTGGAAAACACTAACACTGGGTTTAGTATTGATTAAATTTGTTATAATTCTACATGAAACCATGACATTTATTTCAAGATAGTATCCTGAATTTGTTAAAATAAAAATACAGCTAAATTTTTTTTTTTAATTTAACAATTTATATATATATATATATAACCTTATATTGTTTGACAATTTACCTGTTAATTTACCTAGAAGTTTTGAGCTATACAATAAGGATGTATTATTACGTAGAAGTTGATCTAATCCCCACCCCACCTGTAGGGGAAGTGATTGATGGATGACAATAAATAAGATCCATATTTCTTTCTTTCAAAGGTGTTATCATGCAGATTGATTGTAATATAACATTTCCATGCGCCTATATCTCATTTTCTTTTTCCACAGAGTAACTGTCAAAGCATTAATGTATTAAACATCAATCAATATATTTGAATACAATTGATAATCAACAAAATTGTTATTTAGGCTTCCATAACATTGCTTTTGCTATGTTTACAATGAACGAATCGCCTTCGTGTAATTAAAACCTAGTAGTGTTGTTAGAGATCTTCAAGCTAATTAGCACCGTCATTATCTTTCCTGGATTTATTTTTTATCTCTAGATCACAGCGATTTTCCGGTTGAGTGACTTGATCCAATTCGACATTACACTGGTCGAGCAACGTTAACTCGTTAGAGAGGTCTGGGGTTTTAAGTAAGCTTTTAGTGCCCTCTAGTGTTTCGGATTAATAGCTCTGTTCTCTGTTATTTATGCGCGCATGCAATATGCGCTTTTACTTGTGACTCGGTTTAATGAAGTCTACTCATGAAAAACGGGGATTACCAGATAGTAATGTGCAAGCACAATATCGCAAACCATTTTAAACATATATACGTATATATTAAATTATGTTTTATTGATAGATATTTAGTTGATTCGTTGTTTCTTACCTTTAAAAATCTAGTGGGTTTAACGACAGGTTTATGAAAACCCAGCCCTCTGTAATAGTGGATTACACGGAACATTCCTCACACCTGTTAGCACTCCCTCCTTCACACGTAACAGGAAGCAGCACAAGACAGGATCTTATCCAGGTTCTTACTCAAACTAAATAAATCTTCGGCTTTGTAAAGGATCGTCTAAACGGTGTGTCAAGCGCCCATAAGAGTATAATTTGCCATTTCAGAAAAACGGAATCCATTCTCCTCGACTGTGAAAGGACACATTACATCGGAAGAAGAAAAAAATAAATAAAGGACAGACAGGTGCACAACAGTCCCCCACTCGCAAGTGAATAAACCACTGTTTCGCAAATAATGACAACCAAATCCATTACATAGACATTATCACGTGGTGCAACGCACCAGCGCAAAATCGAACGCAAGCGCAGCTCAAAGAAATAAACATAATCTTTATTTCCCAAATTCTAAACAAACACAAAACCATAGAACCAGAACCAGAACACAACAACTCGCGAAGTGCAGGGTTTTAAATGGAAAACAGAACGTGGGGAGGTGCTGGGCCGATGAAAACGGAACAGAGCACATGGGTCTGTGGAATGGTAACTGGGTAACTGACAAGAGCTAAAAGACAGAAGACAAAACGTGGGGGCAAACTGTGACAGACATCTAGCGGGAAGGGTGTCTTTCCAGAGCCCCTTAGAGCTCTTAGGCTGAATCTAGACTGGGTCCGTTTCAAACTGAGTCGATCTAGTTTGTTTGTCTCGAAACAAAGTGTCAACACTGTCGCTGCCCTTACTTGCCCTGTGTCTAAACGCGTTGAGGTTGTTCGGAAATTTGGGACTGTGTTTCGCGTCAGTGGTTTACTTCCACGTTTTTCCACTTCTCGCGTAGTTGTGTTTTAAATTGTCGTCAGACTAAATATCTAGTAATGCGTTTGTCTCCTCGGCCGAGCCACGCGGGCCCTTTCAGTGGTCTCAGTTTGATTCGGTGCGGTTCATTAGCCAATCAAACTTTGACGTTCAAACAGCTCTGAGTTATTCAAACCGTACGGAGTATGAAAAAACCACCTCCAGCGTGAACAAGTCGTTTAATACTCAATCTGAACATTTTTGATACTACTATTTATGGCAGGAAAATGTTGCGTTTTTTTATTGGTTGTGAGAAAGCATTTGATTGCAGAATGCGTTTGGGTGGTCTGGGCAAGGAGCCAGTTATATGCATAAAGCGTTAAATACATTCACTCCCCTTAAATGTAAAACCCATGGGAAGCAGTCCAAAGAAACAACTAAAATGTCGAGTCCTCGGCCTAGGCGGACCGCTGAGTCCAGCGTAATTTCCCTGTTTACCGGCGAAGTATAAATAAAAATCTCTTATCTTGATTAATCTATACATCTGCATGATACAAGGTGAATGGAAGGTGGCACAAATGACCTGGAAGAATGTTAAGAGTGCTTACATTGAAAGCTCAAGGCCAATCACCGGTCCATTGCCTGAAGTCCCCAAGGTCCCGGTGCCTGCTATATTTTGTGACTGCCGTTTCTAGTCATGCAAACACATATATTGTGCACACAGGACGAGTGGTCGAGATTTTTTAAAATCACTTGGAGTAACCATAACAACCTCTAACCTCAAAAAAAAAAATCAATGCTAAGGAGTAGATGAAGCAAAGTTTCATTCAAGACAAACAGCCCCGCCGTCGGACATTAGAATAAGGAATATCGAATATCTTATCTGGGATATATTTAAAATGTATTTTGAGAAGTATTACGCTGGTTGAAATGGCGTCCAAAAAGATGAAAACAGAAGATGTAAAATCATCTCAATTCTCGAGTAGACGGGGGGAGTGTCATTGGTTCAAATGGACGGTCATTTGTGTTTTTTTCGCGGTTTACTGAAGCGGGCCTAATATTTTATTGTATTAGAACGCGTAGTGTTGATTAAAATAACAGTCCATAGGCTAATTAACCTTTTCTTTTCGCGTTTTTACGTGGGGTGATTTTTATAGCGCTGAGAGTAAACGTGTGTGCTGTCTTGTGCCATTCCTACGGTTGCTTTCAAAACCAGCCAAAACTTGCCCCCATTGCAGACTGAGAAAAGTTAGGTTTGGTCCGGGATGGAAAAAGTAGCGTAGTGTATCGGAAGTTTCATTTAATAATTATTGGGTCCGGTCCCTAGAGGGCTTCCGTAGAACCCACGTGGTGACTGGGCCGTAATACAATGAAGCCCCCAGGTTAGCTGGCACAGAGGTGAGCTGAAGGAAGCCGGTCGAGTCGGTGGTGTTCGCTGCGCAGTGCCAGCTCAGGGCTCGGGAAGTCCTGAAAGGAAATGCTCTTTTAGCGTTACTGAGCCATGCCGGGTCGCCCTGAACCGTTTGGCTACGTAACAGCAACCCTCGGATAACCCGAGACTTTCTTTACCTGCGGTATTTTTCTTTTAAAGTAAAACACCGTTCAAGCAAGTCTCGTGGCTCGAAGTCTTGTGTCCACTTGTTGTCCACTACAGATTAGCAGTGTGCTGAAAACACCCGCAGTTCGCCATCAACTAAATTAGGCATTTTGATGTTCTGATAATGTAAATGTTTACAAAAGGAAAGCCGCTGTGTTAACACGATGAAGAAGAAAAAAAAACACGAAGGTAAACCTCTTATATAAAGCTGTTATTTTCCAGCAACTTTACGTTAAATTCTCTTAGGTAGGAAGTGTGATGCAACCATGGTGATACCTGTTGCAAGTTTGTGGTTTGAATTTTTAATTCAAATTTCAATTCCTCATATAAATTCTCGTTGCGTATCTCCAAACCGTTCCACGCTACCACTAAAATAGTTGTATATTGTAATTTTTTTATACAATCTTTTTTTTTAAACATATATTTCAAGTCATATGGTAAAAATGTGCAAATGAGTATGGAAACCATTGTTTGCTCTCTGAATTACACAAATGTTTACAGAAGCAGCCCCCCCCCAAGTTCTCGAAATTCGAAAACTTAATGAAACTGAGGTGGGTTTCAATGCCAGAACAGTGAAAACCAGCAGTCTCACTTTGCCAGCTAAATGTCGTCTTTGGCAAACAGCCCCACGGTCATCAGAAACTAAAGTAAACAAGGCTTCAAAATGTTCCATCTGTGAAAACATAAAAAAGAGGCCATTCTGTGTGGTTAAATTGAGTGAAAAATTACCTCTGACGTTTTCCAAATGTGAAAGCCAATATCTCTTTTCAGGTAATTAACTTTTTTGGAGACTGACACCAACTCTTGACTGGTGGTTAGGACCACATGGAACACGGACTTTACCCTCCTGTGATGTCATTGTAAGTTATTTTTTTCCTCATTAAAAATAAAAAGAGCATGCTTACTAAACCCAGAGAAAAAGTTTCAAAACTGCAATAAAGAAAGTCACACACAAAAACAAGCAGAAAGAACAGTGTCAGTTGCTGATGCATAGGTCCTTCACAACCACTGATTTACAGTCCAACATTGTGTTGGGTTACTTGGGATTTCTGTTTGATTTGAGCTCATAGTCTTGGCTTAACCAGAGTGCCTTTATCGATAGTAAATAGGTTATTTTAAGGTAGTTAAGTTATTTGACAGTCAAATTGTAGGAGATACATTACTGTTGTTCAGCAGGGTATTTGCTGAAATTGTTCCAACATCAATATCAGATATATTGTATAAATAGTGGAACCGATGTACATTTCTATGCATAACAGTTTGGCTAGCCCTTCGAATAAATCCAGAAATACATTAATTAAATTAGGTGTTAGTTAATTTGAATGGTTTTTCATTCAATCTGTAGTCACACTGTTTTTGTTTTGATATTAGCACATATTAGAAAATACTTTTACAGCAGTCTTCCTGATAATCCCTCGGTTCTCTTCACCAGTTTTCCCCAGTCATTTCCAGTCATTCGTAACACGGACTAGTTGATTTCTAGCCCCCTCTAGTGGTGATTTCTAAGGCTTCCTTCTGACACTTCATTACGGGCCAGTGAACGCTACTGATACGTGATCGTGTAATGCAATGTGTTTAAAGCAAAAGTAGGGTCACTTAATTTGCTCTTCAATCTGTGATTATTATCAGTGTGTGGTGTCTGTCTGCACCAACGTGTCCACACTATGACATTCAAAGGAAACTGCTGGTTACAAACTCAAAACTGGAACCGTATTGTCACATAAAATGTGTTTTGTCCTATTCTTTAATGTTTCTTAATATAAAAGCATAAAGAAAGAAACTTTTAATATAATTATGGACAATGACATAATATTGAATAAATAAACGATAAAACATAAGACAGCATGCTCGCACACCCGCTCATTCTCCAACTTTACATTAACTAAATACCAGTTTAACTTCGAGCTGCAATTTCCGCCCGTCTTTATCTGATTTAAAACTGGATCCTAAACTCGGGTTGATAGATGGACATATATTACCAAGGCTTATTAAACTTCCCAACCAAAAATATATTTTTGTCTATATAGTTGTGACAATGTCTAGTTTTCTTGAGTAACCCCAGTGTAGGCACGAAATATGTAGAAGACCGTGCAAACTGCAGTTTATTACTAATCTTCGCACATATTTTTCGCGTTTCTATTATTGCCAATACTACTGGCACGTGATACTGTTCGCCGTAACGAGACGTTGGGCTAATTTGTAACTATTAAGAGGGGAAACCTATCACGAAACATTTTTGTAAAGATTTAAAATACTGATCATATCTCCACAGCACGGAATCCCGTACTCTAGATCACGTGTTTACAGCCGGTGAGCGAACTTCCCTACCCCTCACAAAAGCAAGCCCAGTGCACAGGATATGGAATACGGCTACAGTGCCTGCCCAATTATAGTGACGAAAATACAGCGTGCTTCCCTTTCAAGATGGCGGTTTTCAGTTAGTTACATGTGCTAGATAGCGCGTCCAAGAGAAGTTCGTTTTGTGTTATTAAGTCTAGAAGTTTAAAAAAAATGGATGCTACGAACTCAGCTAAAACGGAATCCGAAGTAGCCGCTACCATGGATTGCCAAAACACTGGTCCCGAGTACGAAACGGTAAAGTCAAAAAAGAAAAGCAAACGGAAGCGTGGACGGGAAGACGGGGATATGGACACGGAGGACAGTGTTGCACCAAAGAGGCCAGAGTTTCCACCAATTTCGGGAGACAAGTTGACGGTAAAATTTAGAGATTAATGCGAACACCGCATTCTGTATTGTCACAACTGTCGTTTTAGATGCCACGTTTCGTAGCGATGGATCTGTGGGAATGTGTAACGTTAGTTGTTTTCCTATGACACGGTATTACAGTTTTGCTAGTTAGCAGTGCGGGTATATGCAAGCTTGTTATATCTCTCTGTAATTTATAGTATCATGTTGTTATTATTATGTGGATTTTTATTCTGCTCGTGTCCCCAGGGTGGTACAGATGAACTTCGTAAAATCCCTGTACCTTCCCACCGGTATACACCATTAAAAGAAAACTGGCTAAAAATATTCACTCCGATCGTCGAACACTTGCAGCTCCAAATCAGATTTAACTTGAAAACCAGAAACGTCGAAATAAAAGTAAGTGAAACGCTCATTTTTGTTTACATGCGTAACGAGTCGACGTGTTGGAACGTGTTTGTACCTTAGTTTTCTTGGTTTACTTTCCCTGGTTCTGGTTCTGTTCGTTTATACCATTCAAAATATTAATAGACGTTGTTGTAATTCAAACTTGATAATGAGGATTAGGCGAGTTTATTTTTCATACTGTAAACCTTGAACGGATTTGTTTTTGTTATGAATTTTACAGACGTGTAAAGAGACCCAAGACATCGGCTCCATTACGAAGGCTGCAGATTTTGTCAAAGCGTTTCTATTAGGATTTCAGGTTGAGGTAAGTGCCATTTAAAGTTACTCAGTTGAATCAAGCAGGCTGGTTATTATTCGTGTAGCTCTGTATTTCGGTTAACCCATGGCCTAGTATACGTGGATTCGGGGAGTTAGGCTAAACAGCTTGCTTTGTGTGTTTTTATTTTAACCTAATGTTTTAATTCATAGGATGCTCTTGCACTCATCAGATTAGACGAGCTATTTCTTGAAACATTTGATGTTACAGATGGTAAGTATCAGATTCTGCTGCTGAATAATTTTTTTTTTTTTTAAAGTCAGGTCGCAGGAGGGCGTACTGTGTTCACTGCAGCACACTATACTAGTATCACATGAAAACAACAATGTTAATAAAGGGGCAATAATGACAGGACACAAATGTTATGAAATGTGCCCCCAATTTAATGTGCCCCGTGTTACACCAGGGGTACCCAAACTTTTCCATGCCAAGAACCCTCCAAATAGCATAAGCTTCTGGCCCAGGCCCACTGTCTTAAACCCCCCCACTGACAATACAGTGTAAAAATGTGCTGTGGCCCCCACTTTGAAAAACCGAGGTTTTGCACTGCACAGTAGGAAAAGCCTTGTGATTACACTGGCATCGGACAATAAGGAATAAACCAGTAACCTATCTGCCATAGTGGCATAGGCGTTTATTTAAAGGTGGGGACTAGCACTGGAGAAAGTTTGCAGTGATCAACAGACTCGGCCAGCAGTTAGTTACGTCCGGCACTAAACAAGGACAACCTGGAATATTTATGTACGTGCCCAGTGCCTATTTACTAGGATTTTCTGAAGTTTTATTACTGTACCAATTAAATTCCAAAGCAATTTTAAAGGTGTACATCTTGGGTATTGGCTAGGTATTATGTGTATGACCACTGCACGTACGTTGAACGTTTTATACATGTTGTAGAGTTAGTGAAGCTGGTTTTACTATAAAATACAACAGAAAACCGGTTGGTGACGGCTGTGCTAACTATCTAGCTAGTCAGAGGCGCAACGGCAAAAAAATAGTCCACTTTTTTTTCAGCTCTTCCTTAACGAACGTTTTGTAAGTATTGTTCATATCGATGCAGTGAGGCGGGCTGAGTAAAAATCAGCCTTTTCTGCTTGTGTGTTTTAAGTTAAACCACTCAAAGGAGATCATCTATCCAGAGCCATTGGACGGATCGCAGGAAAGGGAGGAAAGACTAAATTCACCATAGAAAATGTGACCAGGACGCGAATCGTTCTGGCAGACACGTGAGTAGTTGTTAGCGTAAAGTTTACACAACAGTTGTGTGTGGTTGAGGTGACGCTAAAGCAACCTATGCCTTTTAGGAAAGTGCACATATTGGGGTCATTCCAGAACATAAAGATGGCAAGGACGGCTATATGCAACCTCATCTTAGGTAAGCAATGTCGTGCTCCACTCCAAACCCTGTGCCTTTTCTAATTTTGTGTGGCATTACCTCGTATTTGCTTGTGGTATCTTATGAATGTGATTCAGAAATGCGGATTCTCCCCAACAGGAAGTCCACCCTCGAAGGTCTATGGAAATATCCGCGCTGTGGCTACGCGCGCCGCTGAAAGGTTTTAGCGCCTGAAGCCCCCCACCTCCTCCACGCTCTGTTCCTGACTGCAGTGCAGACTTGTGCCAGAAATCTCAAAACCAGATTTTTCACTTGGACATTTAACTTGTCTAACATGAATGCCTCAGAATAATTCTCTGAAAAAGCCAATCTATGTAAAATAAAAGTTAACCAGTTGATTTAATTTGTCAGTGCTGTAACTTGGACAGTCAGAACTGTTTCAGGAGTGATACAAACCTGTGCCGTGGACCATTTTACACATGTAGTTTTGTACAATTACGAAGTTCTTATGCCTTAAATGGATTTGACAGGCAGTTTACAAAAAAACTACCCGGTTGATTTAGTTGGAAGCACAGATCTTTGGTTACAAGTCTCAAATGGTTTATTTCTCATTTTCATACAATGAAGTTTCAAAGTTCCCCACAGTGTATAATGTAGCATGCAAAGAAAAAATAAAACCTAAAACACGTTTTTTAACCCCCCCCCCCCCAGTTGATACTACTGCGTCGTCTTTGCATTAATGTCAGAAGGGCACTGGAACTGCCAGTTTAACGAGAATTCCCGAATGGGATCAGCTCCAAGCAAAGCAAGTGGCAGCTGACCCTGGAACAGGTTTGAAACTTTGTATCTTTGAGCAACGCACTGTCCTAGAACTCTAAACGTAGTGGAGGTCGTTTTGACGTTTAGCTAAGTTTGGCAACATCGTTTGCCTACTCGTATAACGTTATCATTCATATGTAAACAAGGTGATCGTTTTAAAAATAGATTTAAAAAAAAAACAAAAACGGATCGACATGCTTAAAGAGAACTCATGCAAGCGCGTCAGGTCGCAGGACCTCCAGAACAGACAGAGCCATGGTCACGTAGCACGCGTTTCGGGAACAGCCAACGTGGGTGGCTTTCGGGCTAGCACCGGCTGCTATGAGCAAACTACACAATTATGAAGCCAGCGTTCATAACCAAGAAAGCTTCTGTAAGATTAGCGACTACCTGACAATTTACTGAAAGGAAGGGATATTGTGAACTGCGGCTAATGTCATGCACACCCTCACAAAATGTGTCCCTTTGTACACGTCTCTGTGGGTCTAGAGTAAGTTAAAATTGAAAAAACTAAAATAACTCTGATCCACATATAGGTCTCTAGATGCGAACGATAAGCCTAATGAAGGGATTCCGCCCCGTTTACAAACTTTTAAGGTCAAATATATCCCTCATTTACCTAATATACATATATTGGTAGCAAAAATGACCTTCTAACGCAGCCTGCAGTAAAGTTGATAGTGTAACACTATAAAGCAAAATACAATTTCTCACTTACACTCATCTGTGCACAAACGTCCTATATTAACTTTGCATATTATAGTATGTAATTTAATCAGCTTTAAGCAAAAAATAAAGTCACCTTACAGTCATTTAGAAGGTAAAGTAGAAAATTAATTTAAATGTTCCAACTAAATTAACTTCATGTACGGGATGGTATTCAAAATAATCACGAAATCAGCAGGGGGCAAAAAGACCAGCCTTTAAAGTAAACCTAATGTTTGTATATGTAAGTTTAAGCATTTAGTTTTAAGCAAATGTGTGCATGTGTAAATATAAGCACTTAGTATTACTGTAGCTTAGCTAGACAAGGACTAGATGAAACTCCCTCCCAATATAAACATGTAAAAATGAAACCTAAACACCCCCCCCCCCCCCCGTTAGAAAAATTAAGAATATTTTAATAAAATTGTTGGAAGTATCCAAGAGCGTGCAACTGTCCTCTGTTAAGTTTAAACCTTAAGTCTGCACCTCGTTACAACTGGGTGTGGTTTTGCTTCTAGTCTAATTAATGTTCTGTATGACTTTTCTAAATAAACTAGCCCATAGTCCATTGTGAAATGGAAGAAAAAACATTTCATAAAAAGAAACTGCATTTTATCAACCGCACAGCGCCACTTATTCATCTCCCCAGAGTCGCTTTTTCTCAATAAAAATATGCAATATGAACAACGGGATTACTTTTTATGTTCTGATTGGCACTTTATATTCTATTGAAATCAAGTATATCAAATTAGACCCTTAGCTAACAACATAGTTCCCCTATAGATAAATCTCCTGGTTCAAAAAACAACCAAAATAAATATTTAAAAAAAAAAAAGAATTATAAAATGCAAGCCAACCCTTTTCGCTTCCTCGACAAACTGAGAAGCCCATCCAACGCGATAAACTGTCCGTCAGGCTTTTAGATTGCTACACTAAGTTACAGAGCGCGAGCTCCAAAACGCTCGAGTTGGTTTCGAGAGGCTTGCGTTAGGAAAAAAAAAATACTTCCATTGAAACACACCCACACACACACACACACACACACACACACACACATACATATACACACACACACACACACACACACACACACACACACACACAGCATTGCTGGACATCTTGAGCAGATCTTCAGAGATGGAACAGGAAGCAAAAGTTAGGAAAAGCTCGCCGATTGTTCAGACGTCCACCACCATCTTTTTATGAATGTCTAGTCCGCCCACGACCTGGGAAGGGAAGAGAAACAGAAGGTCAATGTACCAATGTTTCTCTCGCAAACCTGTCTGCACTTTAAGCAGTGAACAAGACTTCGCCAAGTTCTCCAAGCACTTCTTGAATCAAGTTAATTCTTAATACTATACAGACTATACAATTTTATAGATAAAGTTGAATTTTTCGGAAAAAAACACACTGTTTTACCCTCAATTTACCTTAATTTAGACTGGATTGAGCCCATTGCTGGATTAGCATTAGATTAGTCTAAAATTGCCTGTTAGCGGGCACATTATTTCAGATTATTAAGAATTAGATTTTTAAGCCCAAGAGAACGATACAAATTCCTTTTGAGATTTTCTGAGATAAAAAATCATGTCCATTGGACCAGGATAAATATAACAGCAGGTGAAAACTTTCTCCTCAAGACTGGATATCTTGCAGAAGTTCTGACACAATCCCCGCCTCCTTCACGTGTGTCAGTATAACAATGTCCCCGCCCCCCTTCACGCGTGTCAGTATAGCAATGTCCCCGCCCCCCTTCACGCGTGTCAGTATAACAATGTCCCCGCCCCCCTTCACGTGTGTCAGTATAACAATGTCTATATGTTCTTGCCTCAGGGTCAGGTGTCAGTTCCAAATTCAGACGCACCATTGGCAGCCCTGTCCCAGATGCATTCATGAAAAGGTTTTCCCCTCAAAATGATACTGTAACAACCGTATGTCCTATCTGTATAAAAACAGGTCTGATGTGATGTGAAAAGGAGTGTAAGCTTTAGCAGCGCAAAGGCTAAACTGGAACCGAGAGAAACAAGCTACAGCAACAAAAGCTCCTTTAGCTCTTTGCAAATTACGGCACAAAACTCACACTTACGGCACAAAACTCTTCAAAGGATATTCTCCCATCGCCGTCCTTGTCAGCGTTGATGATGGTTTTGTCCACGATCTGCTGGAGTTGGGTGTCCTTCAGGTTGTTCCCCACCATCATCTTCAGCACCTGGAAGAGCTCCCCGTTGGAGATGTAACCGTCCTTGTCCATGTCGTAGATGCGGAAGGCAACTGGGGAGATAGCCAAGACGTTTCAGAATACAGACCAAATCGGCAGCGGTTATGCAAATTGGGGTAAGGTGCGTTCAGTGCCGGACTTACACCGCAGTTTCTGTTCCTTGTCACCTTTCACACTGAACTGAGAGACTCCCTCTATGAACTCTAAAACAAAGAAAAATGTAAGTTTAGCGACGCGCTAATTTACACGACAGACGAGTACACAACCCTGAGGGTCTGAGGGAGGACTAGAACCTCAGCAAATTCACCTCACTAACCTCTCAGTGGGCTGACACTGTCGTTTTTGTGAGGCTTGTTTGACTGTCATCACAAGCACAATTCTTCCCAGACCTCCCCCCCCCCCCGTAATTTTACAGCAAATACAAATCTGTTAATCCTTGTGCGTGCAGATTATTCAATTGCAGGGTGATGCAAGAAAATATAGATTAAGCTAAAGCCTACATTCATTTTGACCGCTGCTAAAGTGAGTTCAGGAAATCGTAGCGCATCGTTAAATCCTACCTTTGAAGTCGACTTCCCCATTGCCATCAGTGTCGAATATATCAATCACTCGTTGTACTAGAGGGTTCTGCTGTAACTCAGGCAAAGACATAAACTCTTCTACACTCAAAGAGCCCGAATTATCCAGGTCAAGTTTCTTAAATCTCTTGCCTAGCCTCTTAATCTCGTCAGCATCAACTGAAATTGAGAAGGGAGAGAGAGAGAGAGAGAGAGAGAGAGAGAGAGAGAGAAAACGGTTTAAACACAAACTTATTCACAAGCGGACACACAAGTAAAACATCAGGGCTGTTCATACGCAGTAGTTCTTGTCGTGATCTTCCAAGCTTCACCGTCGTCTAATAATAGCCTGATCCCACCACAAGGGGGACGGTGGACTTCGCCACCCATCAACGTGTGTATTGCTCTTCCCAGATGAATCTTACCCAGTTTTTTGTGCCTGCCGGCCATATCAGTCCTGTGAAGCCTTTTTCTCTTGTACAATAGCAGTGGCGAGCCTTGGACTAATATACCGCTAAGTTCCCAACTCTAAGCTCATTCACGCATCACATGACCCTTCCCATCAGCCCTCTGCAACACTAATCACCAAGACAGCTATCTAACAGTCTTTACAAAGCTCTGAGAGAGAGAGAGGGAGGGAGGGAGAGAGGGGGAGGAATTACTAGAGAGCCTGTCTAATGCAAACAACACCATGGTACTTTGGAGAAGCGTTATAGGCAAGCAGCGTTTCCAGTACAGTTTTGGTGAAGCGTTATAGGCAAGCAGCGTTTCCAGTACAGTTTTGGTGAAGCGTTATAGGCAAGTAGCGTTTCCAGTACAGTTTTTTCCCCACAACATTGCACAACTAAATATTGATATCTGTATCCCTTTCCATGAGTGAAACATTTAGCCTTCTAGTTACAACTGTAATTTATTCAAATTTCTCAAAATGTTTGCTTACTTTCTGCTTACTTTGAACTGTAACGGCAAAGTTTCACCACTAGGTGAACCACTCGCCACGTGACTGGTCTTAGTCTTGCAACAAGCATCATTAGCAATAAGGTATTTAAATCAACATTTCTGACTTGTCACAGCAGGAG
>JAOVYW010074140.1:0-18772 GCA_025775045.1 Hiodon tergisus
AACGACCCATTCTTTCAAAAATGTTTGTAAAGGCAGACTGCATGGCTAGGTGCTTGATTTTATACACCTGTGGCAATTGGACTGAATGAAACGCCTGAATTCAATGATTAAGAGGTGTGGCCCAATACTTTTATCCATATAGTGTATATATAGTGTTAGTTATTTGCAGTTATTTACTAAATGTCATGATACTAAATGTCAGCTAGGGCTTACTAACCGATTGAAGGCCGTATAAATGCACACTTATTTGCAAACTTATTATAGTTCAAACAAACACAATTTAGTGACTAAAACAACACATATATTCAGTGCCACCACCACAGTGTCAGTTACGCAGGTATTGGAAAGTGTAACTACTTACTTATTATTAACCACTGTGTGGTGGGGTGTTCAAGGTGTCGGAAAAGGTCGCCATTTTATGTCTCTGCATCAGTGGCTGAATTTCAATGTCTCATTTAATGCCAGCACGACCTCAGAGAAAGTTATATTAACAGCAGACATTTTTGCCTAGGAAAATATCCCTATTGGTCTGGCAAAATCAAGTAAAATATAATTTTGTTCTAAACTTTCTAAAATTTCTTTGCTTTGTAGACATTCAACTTGGAGACTGCAATTTCCTCTGTAATATAAGTGACTGTCACCCTTCATTTGTTTAAAAAAAAAAAACCTGCCTACAATGATTGTTTTATTTCCCTTTTGATCAGCTACGGCAACAAAAAAAAAACACGAAACTAAAAACGCCACAGCTAAAATCCTCAAAGTAAATTAAGACTTAATCACATGATTTAAGATATTGCAAAAAAAAAAAAAAAAAACGATTGCTGTCGTGAAACCCCAAAGAAGAAATTTGATATTTATGAAAAATCTTTCAATTTAGAAATAGGTTATGACAGAACGCTTATTTTTTTTAAATTTTATTATTTAATGGCCAATATTTTTTTTGTCTGTAATTCTCTCCCCACTAATTTTGGAGGCTTCTGGCATATTTTATTATGAATTTAATTCCTAATGCAGGCTTAATTCTTCAGAATTTTTCATTTATTTTTATGAGCCCACATTTACTGATTTGGCTAATAAAAAAGCATTTTATAACCATTAAACATGAGAACTGCTATACAATTTTAAATACCTTAATAATACTTTATAAAATGCAAAGTTTTCCAATAAACACTATGAACCAATTAGTAGCTCCTTAACCAACAACCAAAATAAGAAATATTATTGCCTGGCAAGCCAATGATTTGAAAAATGCAGTCGCTATTATGTTTGTCGTTGAAAAGAAAGTAATGGCATTAAAAACTTAGTCACTCTAAAATTTGTGATTTTAGTAATACAAGATTGGTCTGGACTGGTTTAATTTAATGGTTTAACTTGATTTTATATTGAATTTTGTTTCTCAAGGTAAAAATTTATAAAAGTATATAAGAATGTAGGTTCCTTTTAATTTCTTTGTACACACCTATAACATCTAGGTGTGTACAAAGAATAGTTTGTTACATAAACCAGCATATACAGGGGGGCAAATGACCAGGGTTACATTTTTTAGACTGACAATTCAAATAAATAATTGACAACTTGAGCACTATCAAAAAAGGGACTGTGTGGTATAGAGGTAATCGTCTGTTTTTTAAAAAGATTTTGTGAAGGGAAATCTCCAGTAACGCATTCATAAAAATGTTATCTTTCTTTGAATCTGACACAAGCCCTTTGCTCACCACTTTTAAGGCTTGCCACCCCATGAGACTGCGCAGTGAGTAGGGTCATCCTGACGCTGGTGTCCTGAAGGTATGCCATGGTGGTCATCGGGTAGAAGTTAGCTTGAAGTGGCAATTTTGCCATTGTTTTCCTTGGCTGAATCTGGAATAAGAAATGAGAATCAACTGTATTGTATGAATAAAACATTTGCCCCTGGTCTATTGTCAGCTCTCTCGGGACGATGAAAGCTTTTAATCCAAAGGAATAATTCTGAACAAGTTTGGTTTTGGTTGCTAATTTGCACGTTATGATATATTTATTTTTCTGGAAAAAAATAACCTAATTAACATTGATTATCTAATCCTACAAGGCAGTAGCAGAAAGCCAACAATTTGTCTCTGGAGAGTTAGAAGCAAATCTGATTTTTTAGTACTTAAACTAACCTCTGAGCATATTTTTATGTAGACACTAACTAATCCTGTTATTCTTTTACAGTCTAATTTTAAGGGGGATTACTTGCCTAACAATTCATTATTGTATTGATGTAGATGCTAAAATGTATGAGACACTAATGCAAACAAGGCAAAAAAAAATTTTTTTTTTATTTATTAAATAAAGATGGCAAAGTAACCTTTAATAAAATACACAGGGGAGGGGAGATGTACAAGAAAAGTCAATTTGTAGTTTTTGTATGCGAATCCAGCACCAAACGTTGAATCTAGGCCTTTTTTCTGCCATTGATTTCTTTAAAATAATCACAAAGTAAGAGAGCAATTGCTTTTTATTCCACCCTGTAAAAATGTCTACCAGAAGAGAAAATTAAAATTCAACACAGGGAAGGGAGCAAGGTGGCTATACAAACACTCCCAGCATTAAGTATGTCTATTCTATTAGAAACCATTCCAGCCAAAAGCTGGTCGGGAGAACAAGAAGCAGAGGTGAGTGTCCAAGAGTTAAGAAGCTGGTTTGAGGAGTTTAGAAGCGCAGTTGAGGATTTGTGAAGCCAGGTTGTGGAGTTAAGGATTGAGGGGTTTAGAAGCGGGGTTGAGGAGTTATGAAGCAGGATTGAGGGGTTTAGAAGCGGGGTTGAGGAGTTATGAAGCAAGACTGAGGGGTTTAGAAGCAGGTGCGTGTCCAGGTGTGTGTCCGTTGGTGTAATGAAAAAGGCTTCATAGCCATTTGCCTCTAATGAGAGCAGAGGAAAGTGATAGGTATAGTTGTGCAAGATATTTAACTCTCCAACTTTCCACAGTTCTCCAACTGAAAAATAACTCTTGCAACTATTTCTTATGCAGTTGCACGGTATACTTAGTATTCCCTAGCTCTGCCAAAAACAGCTTTGTCTCCTTATTGTGCAGTGATTTCAACCCTTGCACCACTGGATTGGAGGATTACAGATTTAATACCAAACACCCAGCATTACTAGAAACACTGAGGTCATTGTCTGTTAATGTGATGCAAAATCCCACACAAAACTGCGTTTCCAGCTGGTATAGGGCTCCAGGGTTAAAAACCTTTTCATTTCAGGAACACCTTGTCGCCCCGATTTACTATAGCATAAAGTAAATTATTATAACAATCACAGACATGGCTTTGGTGGTGGATATAAGAAGCTTTGGGAGGCAAGGAACACCAAGAATATCTGGCACGTATAAAATGACAACCTGTGTATTTAGAACAAATATTTTTTAAATCTGCTCGATAGGCCCATGTGCAACCAACCCGATAATTAAAAATGACCTTTCTGGAAATTTACAGAGGTGCGCCTACCTTAGACTAAAACACAGAGAACCAATTTATTTTCAGAGATCCAATTTTAGGCCCAACTTCAAAAAGAAAAGATTAAGTTAATTATAACATATATTTTATATATGGCCTTTACAGTTAGTCTGTAAATAGAAATCTGTCAATGACATAGAACTCAGACAATCAACAGTGTTCAACAGTCGCCTACAGTGGAGGCACGCCATCTCTGTCTCAAGTCAGAAAATGTATTATTTATTTCAGTAAGCAAAAAATAAATAAAAAAAGACTACACTGCAAGAATTTTATGCATGATGAGGCAGGACTCTGTTTCCATGCCTTACATGTTCCCTGGAAGGAGGACCTGGGAAAATCGAGAAAACGCCACATAAGCGTGGTAAAGCTGACACACAAAAGCAGTGTTCTGAGATGACTTCAAAAGAATCAAAATGAATCAAAGTCTAACCTTCCACAAGCACGCAGAAATGGACAAATTCTCTTATTACGTTTTAATCTGTTCTTTAAAAAAAAAAAAAAATTTAGATATTACCACAAGACGAAATCCTTGAAATGTCTTTGTAAGAATGATGCACAAGTTCTAGGCAACTCAAAGTCCCTCTTAGATTTGGCATCATCATCATATACAGCAAAAAACACCCAAACTTGTGACGAACCCATCCATAGTCTCATCAAGTGTGACACTGGACAATACGGGCCAACAAATGCAGGGCACACTAAATGCCCTGCCCTCGTTTACAATAACTGTCCCAGGTGATGTGAAGAAAGCAACATGCGTGATAACACACGTTTGCATCACCTTTAAAAGGGATTGTAAAAAACTGAGACTAATACTAATAATGGTTTTGAGGTTCATTTATACCACAAGCTGATTGTTGCAGAACCGTCTGCCAAATTTTACAGATGTTTATTAAATCTGGTAGAGTGAACAGGCCTCAAACAACCATGAGAACACAATTTGTGAATGTATGATTATGTACATTTCAAGGCCAACCATGTAAAAACACAGGTGGGCAGAGACATACAGGCATGTCTAATGCCGCAGATTGTAAGTATCGAAAATAAATCTGCTTCAGTACCACCCAGAGAATACAGATAAACGCTGGGCATACAAAAGGACCTGCCGCAAAATTTGACTGATATCTGGACCTGATCTCGTTCTTTTCAAATTCGGAAAAGCCGAGGATCGATTCAATGTTTTAGCATTTCAGAGTGTTTCAAAGCTTTGGGAAATCAAGGAAGGTAAATAAACGTATTGATTAAGCTGCACGAGTTTTCATCTCGGAACAAAACTAATCATCTTCATAGCACCTAATAACAAACCGAAAAGAGGATACATCGGGGATGCAATTCCGTTTGCTTTCAAAACATTGCAAAAGAGGCGCACGCAGCCAGAATAATTTACTGCTAATAAACTTAAGCAAGCAAGGTACCAACTTGCGAGTTGTAATTCTGCAGTTTTTTTCCCCCCCGTCTGCGGCAGGGCATTGCAGACACGCGGCAAACTGTAAGAGGAATCTGATGGAAAGATGTTCAAAAGTTTGGAAACCCGAGAGGATGGAGTCTGGGGACTGCACGGCTTCGAAAAACAAGGTTTACAGAAGAGATAAGATGATGCGCTACGTTCAGAGAATAACCTCAGTAGACAACAAATGAATACTTTCACACTTACGACGAACATTCACAAATAATTACGGGACAATGTGAGATGGATCTTGTCACATTTCTGGATCAAGTGACTGAAGGCAATTCATTTGTACACTGGGTAATTTCACATTTAAATGCATTATATGAATATATATAGTCACTATGGAAATCTTACTTGGGATCACCTCACCTATTTTTGCTTGTGTTGGTAAAAAAAGGTGCCCAACCCAACTGTGGTGTAAACCCAAGCTACAAGGAATAGTTTTATCATAAAAAAGTAGCTTGTTCCAGAGTTGTGTGGTTAAAACTAAAAAATAATTTGTTATTGCAGAACAACTGAATACAGTTGTGTCATTATTTCCTTGGTTACAAGAGGGGGAAAAAGGTTTTAAGTGTGTTCACAAGGTCTTTGGAGGATGCTGATGCTAATGTTTGGATTGCTATTTTGTTGTCATGAAAGGCAGCTTTCATGAGGGGACCAATATAATCAGATAAACAGACTGGCAAATGTGCATATACAAACACAATAAACCAACTGAAGATATCAGTGGCTAAATTTCACAAGGTTACTGCAGGTTAAGGATGTGCCTTTTAGTGACTTTTTACAGTCACTTTTGAATGACCCAGATGCAGCTTTTTACATCATTATAATAGATGAATCTCCAGTACCAGCAACAACAAACTTGCAGCTGCTGCTGTATTAATTTAACTATTTAGATTTTTCCAGAAATTAGCACTTATTTGAGCGATTTATTGACAGTGCATAACATTACAGCACAATTCAATAGCAAGGAAGGCCAAATAAGACATAGTAGTAAAAAAAAAGCTAAAAACACACAAATTTAATTGAAAATGTGTGTATGTTTGTGTGTATATGTGCTGCTTTGTCCATCGCTTTTTAAAGCCCCATAAAAATCATGATTTTAAACTTTTTTTCTTAAGAGCACACCCAAAACAAATGTGTACTGGGTTTTTGGTTTCCTCTTGAAGATCGTTGGTAATCTGACTGCAGCAGCCGATTCCAGCATTTAGGCGTGAGCGATGAGAAGAGTTGGGCATTTGACGTTCGAACCCACAGATCGCAGGGGTCTGGTGGTGATGCAAGGTGAGATGAGTGCGCAGAGGTAACCAGAAGCTGTTCCAGTGGTCGCACTCTGCTTTTACCTAATGCAAGCATGATATCGTGGAGTTGTAGCAATACACCAAAGTTGTTGTTATTCAATTCATACAGCCAGTTTTGTATCAACCAGTCCCAGTGGTCACAGACAGCATATTTTCCATTTTACAGCCATGTATTGCTTGTCACACCCGGTGCTCCTAAATTTGAAATGGTTTCATTTTTTTGGCACATTTAGGGCCAAAAGTGTCTAAACAAAACTGCATGCATATGCATACATTCCTGCAGAAACTTCCTCCCCGTTAATTTCATATTGCTTCATGTTTTGTTTTTAGTTCTTGTATGGCTTTGCTGCTTCTAATAATGGGTGCATCTGGCAGGCATGTAAGCCTTCTGAAACCTTCTGCTATTCGCAATGCGTTAAATTAATCAGACAACACGAGTCAGAAAAATGAACGTCTTTTTTGCACGCTATGGGAGAAAATTTTTACTCACATTAGGCCCTCCTTGACTATACATTACTATACACCCAGGTAAATTTTTCTCAAATTAATGACTTTTTGCATTAAATGACAATAGCAAGCTAGTCCGCAAAATAGCTGTAATATCTGGAGAGAACTAGCCATGCAACATAATGGTTGTTCACAAATGATCCACTAATCATTTTTCAGCTGAAACAGAGACCGAAAATCTGCAATGGATCCCATGTAAAAAAAAAAAAAAAATCCAACCTTTGCACCTTTGCAAGTCAAAAACAAAGTTAATCATCATAGGGAACTGTATGGATCACTGTAAAGTTAGGCAAGCAAACGAGAAATAAAAAGCAATGCCTGTCTGTGGCTTAAGGCATCAGCTGAGCCAAATAGCGATTGGAAAATGAAATAATCTTCTGACAGGAGGGGGTTTAAAAGTGTGGTCTACCTGGAAGCCGTTGAGATCTGTGAAGAATCGATTGCTGCTGTTCAGGTCTGATGTTATCCTCATTGCAATTTCACGGTTGAACTCCCCCCTAATGTCCACGGTATTGGAGATCTCCACAGACTGGCCTCCGATGCCTAGAGAAAAGAGTTGGAACAGTAACTTAATTAGAGGACCTGGACAGGATCCGCTCCTTTTTACCGCTCAAGAAGTCCAATTTAAGGTCACGCGTCTCAAATACTGTTATAGGCACATGAGGGGGGAAACTAAACCAGATTATCTTGCCAAAGTTCTCCTCTACCTACAGATGAATTAATTAAAAATACAAAATTTTGTATCAGCATCGGAAAACAAGACATGGAAAAAAAAAAAGAAGTAATCAATCATTTGCATGTTTTTTTTCTTCTTATTTGTCCGCCTCCATTCTAAAAATGTGATATCTAGGACAAACGGTGAAACAAATACATCCCGTATCACCAAGGTGTGCGTAATACTCAATTTCTCTGCTGTAGAAAAGATAATGACCAACAGAAACGAGCTCTTACTGGCATCAAGCGCATGCATTTCGATATCATTTATGTAATGTTATTTGCTGAGTGTGGAACAACTTCAATATTATTGCATTAAGGGAAAAGCTGTATTGTATGCGGAGAGAATATCATTTCATGAAAGCCTCAGGCCACTTATGATACACATGTTAAGCCCCTTACAGAACAGCTTTAACATGACAGTTAAAATAATGGAGGGGAAGAAGTGAATTTCTTTATAGTTTTTCATTCCTTAAAAATGAATATTTTTCATTAGACCACATTCCACTTAGTAAAATATGTGCCTATAATATCGGTTTGAAATAAGGCAGTAAATTCATTGCTTACCCTAAAAAAGCGTATAAACACATAAGTAATTATGAACCAACAAGACTTCTACAAATAAACCAATAATACTAATAAGTTTTCTTTGTCCTTTATTTGATCCTCTCAAGGAAATATTAATTAGGTTTTTGTTAGGATCTAACCACGGATTAACATGTATGCTAATTCCCGTTTCCTTTCTCTTCAGTTGCATCTGTTTTTGGAATTCGGATTTAGAAGTAGGAGCAAGTAGCTCTTGTTCCCATCACATCAATACAATTTTCTTGGTGGCCGACCTTAGGCTGACTAAATCACAATAATAGCATAAAATACACAATTGAGACAGAGCAGTAATACATTAAAGAATTTTTCACACTGTACCACAACACTGCAATAGCAACTGCAGGGTCCCAAGGTCACGCCATCCATTCAGCTCAAAGGCAGGATAATTATCAAGCATGTCAAAGAGAACTCCATTATTTGTTCCAAAATAAACAGCAGCCTCGTCTCCATTAGCTGCCTGTAAATTCATATAATACTTATAAGACCACATTCAATTTACCATCCATGTGAAGTAAACATGAATTAGGCTCCAAAGCTAATTTCTGCTAAAACTGGTTTGTTAATGTGATAGCCAATCAGATGAGAGCAGGGTAATCGTGAGGACCTGGAATAATCTCTTGCAATTTTCAAACTTAAACAAGTGAGATGTGGTGCTCAGAAAAGCAGAATTTCCTTTAATCCCGCCTTCCCCTAACCCAACCATAGGTAATATTCAGTTATTGAATTGCCTATGAAAAGAAAGATATTGCATAGATTGCAGTGTCAAATGCTGTCATTTACAAAGGAACAGCCACTGCTCCACACATGCTCGCCAGCATCAGATTTGCTCTGATTCATGGGTTGTGTCTACTCTGAAAACATACTGTTAATAGTTTTTTTTATAAGGTTCTTTAAGGAAGATTTTTGACCACTGCCTCATGGTGATTGTCTGCTACTCTGGTATTTCCTGGATTTTACTGCTTTCTGGAGTTCAAACCACAAATGTTTTTTAAGGACTGGGCATGATCATTGCCAATCGAGAAGTGATTTTATGTCCACTGAACTTATTCTTCGCAGACTTTGTGGTGACCTCTGGCTGACTGTTACACCAGGGTTGAAATTTCAACAAAGCTTGAGCTTTTTAGCAAAAGGGAACACAATTCATGCCAGTTTCTTTGATTCAAACAAAGAACTTGGAGATTTACGATAAGAATTAAAAAATATAAAAGATCCACCTTCGTTTCTCCACACAAGGGTTGATGCTGTTCAACAGCATAACGGGTGTGCAATCATATACCATTCCTTTGTTGGAATTTTTCACGGGCAGACTGAATTTGGAGGCCACCGTAATTACTCGTCTTTGTGTTGACTGTTCTGGTTGACAATGGAGGGTTCTTATTACTCAGCCGATATTCCCTCTGGGATGATCCAGTCGCTGTGTGTGCGGTGTAGCTGGCTGCCATCTCTCCCCTTTTCCTCCAGTGAACTGGCTGTGTGCCATGCACCGTCTCCAGAGCTCTACAGGGAACTGAAGATTGAAGGATTGAAGGACTGGAGGACTGGGGTATTTTTTAATCTCCATGTTTCTTGCAGTATTGCGAGTAGACCTCTCTGGATATCTACCGCTGCTGCTAAAGGTTAAGGTAAAAGTCGCTCATATCATGACATCACCGTTGTCTGTGTTTTTCTGGCTTTGAAGTGTACACACAGCTAACCCAGGAAGCTATAGGCCAGTTGCATTTCTGTGCTTTATTACAGCGACGGCGATTCCTTCGTTCTCTACTCACATATGCAGGAAGGTTTGAGTGTTCATTCCCAAAAGCAATCAGGCCTTTACAATGAGCAAAGGGTGCTGGACCGTGGTCAGCTCGCTTTGTTCAGAAGTGTTCGCGTGACAGAACAAATCGCTTGCTGATGCCGGGCTGTTAGAAAGGAGCATCTCCAGGAAAAGGTTGACTAGGCTGGGTGAAGGGATCCATAATTTGGCACACAGGCCTGGCGATGTGTCCGCAATGTTTCAACAAAATTAAGCCATTGGGAGAAAGAATGACTTTGATCCTAGTAGTAACGGGAGACACCTGTTCATGCTAAGAGAATAAGAAACATCTGAATGAATTTGATCCTTACTTCAACAAATGTCATTTGCATGTCAAAGAGTGCCAGTTTCATATCATCATGTCATTAGCAAGCCTGTCATATCACCTGTCATATCAGTAAATGACGGAGCATTGGTCACATTTACCCAAGCATTAACTAATCAATAAATAACATGGGACTAGAGAGAGGCTGTGGATGTAAAACTAGCCCGTTACCAGAGGGGGAAAAAAAGGTTGAAACCTACGTCAGAATAATAAGCTACACTCCAACACTGATGGCAATTCCATGTCTATTACTAGTGAATCTCCCTGAAAATTTTTAATGTAAAATCTCACATAGGGTTGAGATCTGACGACTTGGAAGGGCCTAGCAAATGATTCACATCATTTTCACACTCATCAAACCATTCAGTGACCCCTCGTGCCCTGTGGATGGAGGTATTGTCATCCTGGAAGAGACCACTCCCATAGAAAACTGGATAGAAATGTTTCACCATCAAGAAGCCCATCTTGTCTGCCCATGTTTAGGTGGCAAAGCATGTTTCTGGACCGCGCAGCAGCAGTTGCATGTATCTCAGTCTCAAAAGCAGTGGACAGAATGCAGGGGGAATCAGATGCTGGGTCTGGCTGAGCACCCGCGATCTTGGGGGGCCGGAGACAACAGGTGCTCCCAGCCTGGACCCTGTCCAGGTTTGTACTGTTCAGCGACATGGATCTGTGCACCCTCTTTCTGTGTCTAGGGGCACAACCTTATAAAGTAAGCAGGATGAGAGGAACTGTGGCAGAGCCCTGCACATTGTTCGGATTAGCTACAGCTGGAGACTAGTAAGGGAGTCAGAGATGCAGCAATCACTAAAATTGTGCTTCCAGTGAAGAAATACATAGAAAACACGAAAGTGGCAGGCTTTGGGAGACAGACAAGGCCACGTTAGTGCCAACTAGCACAAGAAAACAAACAGCCACTAAAATGCTCTTTCTCACAAAGGCAAAGTGACTACACAAACACTGGATTCATAAAGGAAAATAACCCCATTAGTGATGGTTCATATTTCATATTTGAAAGAAAACTAGTTTGACATTGTATAAAAATAATGGAATAACATGAGTGCTGAATAGTGCTGAGTATAAAATTAGCAATATCCACAGAGATTATGCAGAGCACAGCAAAAGAGGAGTGACACACTAACAAGAATTGTATAACCGAAACTGGCAATGTTAAAAGCAGGACGAAATTTGAGGCCATTGCCTGCAATTTGTTATTTCACATTGACAAAATAGGCCTATCCCCTACAGAACAGGCCTATTGACAGTTGAGTGGGTTTTATGTTGTGTTGTAACTTTTTCAATACATTACAATTCAATGCATTTTCAATAACATTACTACGAGACTGCGCAAAAAGTGTAATATATAATTTAGTCGCAGCCCCCTCCCAGATCCCAACCTGGTCTCCCTACCTATGATTTATACTCTCTGTCTCTCTGTCTCTCTGTCCTGAACACAACGGGCCTCAAGTGGGACATCTGCAGGTGTTTTGTGCAACGTTTTGTTTTAGATATAAAGCGACATTGTGCGATGTAAACAATACAGCGACAGAAATTTCCGACTGAACCAATGAGGGATGGGGGAGGCGCTGCAATTCCCGCAGTTATCACAGATAATTTCAAGCAAAAGAAGAAATTGAATTTGAACTCATGGTGTTCTTTTATGTTTCTTTTGGTTCGGCGATTAAACGTGAGCACATGAACTCAGCCGCTTTTTCTTTCTAAAATGCTGCTGGCAGACAGACTGGTCTTCTAACGCACCAAACATATCATGCTCAGATAAATTTCCATACAGGTCAAAGAGTGAGAAAAAGTCTTCCTTTCTTTCCAGTGGCGCAACCCGGTTTTTTTGAATCGCCCCTTGGGCACGCAATGAGGATGTGACAGTCAATTACGGGGGATGATTGCTTCAAACACAGGAACGGGGAACACGCTTAAAATGCATACAGGGTTAAAAGGGGGGGTTAAGGCGTTGGTGCGCTTCACACCATTCACGCACCAACAGCTCTTGCTCAAGATCCATCAACGATCCCTCACAAACGAGCAGCGGAGGAAGGTCAGCAAAGCCATTTGTCGCCGTCGCTATTTCGATTACATGCATCACCCGGTCAATATTACATAATATTACATGGAGAATCAGTCTAGCATGCTTCACTTCCCGGAATGCCTCATTAAGCTAGCATAAAAGGGTATGCATTATTCATAAGCCCATAAGACCGGGATTGTAAATACAGAGATGCAGTGAGGGGAAAAAACAAAAAAAACATTCACTTACTGTGGTGTTTAACATTTACAATTCCTTTGACATTAAAACAGACACTAACAGGGTACCATTGGAAACGCACCAATTACACAGGTATCTTAAAAACCAAAAATAGTTACCTCGGACATTATAGAGACGAACCGTGTGAGTCACATGCTCGTAGGTTGTTGTAACCTCAGAAAAAACTTCTCCCTTAGTGACTCGGATTACTGGGGGGCGGTTTGCAGTGTACGCCTGGGTTTTAAAAACACAAAATAACAGAGAAATGGAGAAATCCCAAAATTCAACAACGTGCTTCAGGGACAAAACTTCTCAACGTTCAAGAAGACCTATACGTTTTGTGAGAAATACATCATTAACCTCTTGAACGTCTGAATGAGACACCTGATTCAGTCTCATGTGTGGATTCAGTTACCTTGGCTTCCCCATCAGGCAGAAACAAGTAGGCCCCGCTCTTGTCTCGGTTGCTTGTTGTTCCATACCGCACAAACTCCACCTTGACGCGATGCTCTAAACCAGCTTCGTTATATCGCATTTTCTGAAAGCATTGCATCTTCAATTGTTACTGCATAAACCACATTTTCCTATAAGAAAAGACTAGAATAACGGTCTGCTTGCTATAATATCTTCTAGTTATTCTATTCAAAACGTCAACGTAGAGAGATCAAGTCAACTCGTGACAAAACGGGTAAAAATAATGTCAAAGCCAATGATACACATAAATTGAAAAGTTATGCATAATGCTATAAAAAATGCTTACACTTTGTGCAATTCCCACAGAAACATGCTATAGTTGCTGTGTTTTACTTAAAATATTAAGATTTAATAGAATCAAAGATTATTCGGCCATATAACCATTAATAAATGATTAGTGCCCATTCAGGTAGTAGAAAGTTCACGGTTAGTAATAATTTTTTTGCGGTCCTGCAATGCATTCAGAATTTAATAAACCTGAGGTAGTGACACACTTTAATTATGTTATATTTCGAAATGATATAATTAATACAATAACAACTTTCGAATGTGGCTTGCAGCAAAGTGAAACTGGGACATTCAACACAAACTGCACAGAAGAATACTTGAGTCAATTGAGAGATCGTGATGGACACATACTTATTTATGATTTAAAACATGGGGTTGCTGTGACTTGTAACCCAGGACAAAGATCCGGGCAGCCTCTACGCACCTGCACGCCACTTCCCGTGTGACTCACCTCCATCAGTCCTGATGTCGACGAGCACCAAATCTTCACGAGGGGGTTTTGGATGGATATGAGCGCGGAGTCACCCTGCGGGATGTTGACTCGGAAGTGCTCCGCCCCGCTGACGGACAGCTCACCACCCGGACTGTAGAAGGCGTAGTCGGCCAACACCGTCCTGAGCTCAGGCTCCTCACTGAGATGGTATATCCCGATACCCAACGCTGACACCAGGGCTACAAATGACAACTGTGGACAACACCAAGAGTCTTGAGAAGCTGGTTTTGCAAGCAAATAAACAAACAAACTGCTAGAACTATTAAAATCTCCAGTGCTTCCCTGATTTATTTTATTTATATTTATTTGCATAAAGATAACAGAAAAACAAAATTAAACTAAAGGCAAATACACTACATTCAACCAAACGTTCCCCCCATAGCAACTAATTAGTACAGTGGATGTTAAGTAACTGTTTTTCATTTTGGGGGGGTTAAGAAACAACACAGGGGTACACAGCAAGCAATACACACATCCCAAAAGAATGAGTTGCCCAGAGTATGTCTAGCACACAAAATGTGCAAACCATCTTCTTATAAATATACGCATGGGTGATTGGCATAGCCACTGTAATTACAAATGGAACAAAAGCCAACGGTTATTTACAAAAGCCGGTAAAACTGCTCGTTTTCTAAAGCGACGTATGGCCGGGTAAAAGGAGCACAGACATATTCACTGAACTAAAACTGGGAAATAGTGTGCCAATTTGAAACAAGAACTCATTGGCAGAAAAACTTCAGCGTTTTTCTGCTTACAGTGGCTTACTGGACCGCAGACAAAACCAGGCACATGGCCAGCTTTAAGTTGGTTTAACAACTAACAATGGAAAAACGTGTACAGATACAGACTTTTAATTATATGGTATGGGCTGCAGTTTGTATTTGGTATCAGAAAACTAATCTTCATGAGTTGACTGGTCGATCACACAAAATAGAGGGCCAAAATTGCTTTGAGAGACCAATCAATAACTACAATAACTAACTGTCTGGTTGCAGATATAGCTGCTAAAGGTCGTGTAACCTGTTATTGGTAACACCACCTTTATCAGGATCCCTTTCATATTATATTAGGTTTTGGTTGAAGATCTGATAACTAAAATAAATAAATAAATACTTTTTCATGGTTGTGTATATCATTCCGTATTACTCATTTACACTGCTAATGATATCTGCTAATAATTAGCCGTTTCATTTACTACTCAAGATTTGCTTTGATAGGTAACTGGCATCATTAGCAGTGGAGACCAGGCGTTCTAAGATGTATGCTAGCTAGACTGGAGCTCACTGTAAAAACTGAAAATAAAACTGAAAGGGGAAGAAAGGAAGATGTTACCTAACCATTTGTCTGTAACAAATGAATTTTCGGTCACCGACATGTTACAGGGAATTAACTAGGCTTTACTCTCATCACATTTACCAAAGATTGAGGAATGCATCATCACTCCTTTGCTTCGCAAACGCCGTTTTTCCTTAGGGACTTGCGTAGCTTGCATTTTTACACTGTAACAGTTTACACAGCAAGAAACGTCCTGTAGAAATCTAGGCCAAGTACCTTTAAGGGTAAGACAACAGTGCCCCAAAAGTGGTTTGAACCTGCAGCTCTTTGAAGCACAAGCCGTTGAACACTGACACCCCGCTGAACTTCCCAAAGCGTAGGGATGAGGACAGACTTTAAAAAAATGTTCTAAAATGTGTTCTAACACCACTGGATAATTTCTCAACCGACCTGGAAGGCTTCTTTGGAGGCCTTGGTTGGCTCTTCCCACACTGCACTGATCTGGGCGGTCACACCATGTCCTGTTGCGGTGACCACGCGCACTGTGGGGCTGCTGACGTACACAGTGACCACAGCCGATCGGTCCTGTTCTGTGGGGTTGTAAACGACCAACGCCCTGGGACACAGAACATAAAACTTCGGTCACCTGAGGAAACTGCACCAAATCACAGCATAATTGATCTAGAGTACATCCTGTACAGCAAGTACAATGGTTCCACAAATGGCCACAGCACAATAAACATGGTTGATATATAAAATGTAAATAATGTCAACAATAAACCTGCCAACATAAAAACAAATCTGCTGACGTTGATTCAGTAACCCGCGGTGCATTACGTTGGGAAAGAAAAGGTAAGAAAGAATTTACCGTGGCTTGGCACTCAAGTTCAAGACCGTTTTGTGGGGCAAGGCGTCTTGAGCAGGTTGGACGTCATCCTGTCAGTACACACAAACTTACATTAACACACAGCGTTCTCAACATACATCGAGACTGACAGCCTTTCGGCAAGTATAACGAGGGGGTAAATATGAATCAGTGTTTCTAATATTACAGGATGTCGTGCACATAGACTTTTTTAGCTAGCTTAATTCGTACAATATTCGTCCTAGGGAGGATCTACTTACTATCTGAAGGAAAGGCATAGAAGGATTGTAACTGTAAGCACTTTTGTCTTTCAGTAGCAGCCAATGGGCAGAATTGACCAGCACCCGCTTCAGATTTAAAATGGAGTGGAACAACCTGAAAATAAATAAGACTAGTCTTGTAGGCAGGTGTAAACCGTGGCATGCAATATACCGGGGGAATACAGCATCAGATCATATTCTACCATTGATACTGATGGAAACAGACTACAAAGATATAGAGACACCTAGATTATAGATGCACGCCACACAACTTGGAAACTGGCATTGCTTAGACAGAAATGAACTGTAGGTTCCTCTCTTCCCCCTATGCACCACACAAGCTGGATATCCTTATCGATAAAGAGAAAAACTGAGGAAAAGGCTACAGCACAGGACTCAGAGAAAGCGCAGGAGATTTTTAAGCCATAACGGAGCTCTTCAGATTACAGACGAAAGCAGCTCTTCCTTAAACGAGCGCATATGGAACCACAGAAATTAAGCGGCCAATAATTTTTCTGAAGGCATCTAATAGGATTTTGACAAAATCACTTTCAAGAATGCCCTGTCGAATTGATTTAGGACAAAGGCATGCTTTTACTTTATTGTGCCGTCGTTGAATATATGAATAATAAATGCAATTTACTTGTTTACCGAATTCAACGGCAGCGCTGTGTTGTCTTATGTTATAGCTTTAGAGACTCTGCACTGTCAGATCAGATTAACTTCTACCACAATGTCAGGGAAAGTAGTGAAGTTATGAACATGTCATGCTTCACACAACAGAGAGCAGGAGAGGCACAGATAATATTAATGGTCAAAGCATGCATTCGGCTCCCAGCGCTATTATTGAGCTTAAAATATTAATAACAAAAAAGACATACATTTCTTTTCTCCAAGGATTGAATGGTGGAGAGCTATGCCGTAAAAGTACCTTACCAAAATTACAACAGGCTCGGGGAAGCTGAAAGCTTCAGCTGAAAAGCTATTGTGATCGCCTGAACATTAGATGTCCACAATGGCTTGACTTTTAGTGAAATTATATAAAACAGAACTGCATTTACTCATCAGAAGTGGCCATTCGATGCTTGAGTCACAATTATCTGAGAATCGATACTTTCATTTATTCTCCCCCTCGTTAGGTCAACTCGTTTGGCATCTGTTTATCCGGCCCTTGACGTTGAGCTCTTCACGCACTGGCCCCTCAGTATGGCAGTGGCGTGCACCATTACGCAGGCAATCAATCAAAGCTGATTATTTGGGGGAGGGAGGAGGAGGGAGGAATGTCCAGGAATGGAAATCAGGGAAATCAGAATTTTAAGGAGCGCTATTGCCAATATATAGTCTAATGCACTGGTAGATTGAAAGGGAAAAAAACAGGTTTCTTTTTTATTTATTTAATTGAACTGGTTTGTGTTATGACTCGCTCTGTTACTTGAGTCACGATTTAACCGACACGGTTTAGCTCTGATTGGTCACGATTGAAATTGGTTAACGCTTAACAAAGGTCAAACTGAAAACAAAAAACAATTCAAAATAAATTAACTGAGGTAAATGGCGTAATAATTAACCTGGCAGAACATTTATAAAAACGGCTCCTACCTGGTGCCATAATCCACAACGACCCAATCTTTCCCGGTTCCTGTGATGGCGTCATGGTGCTGGAACAAGCCAAGGTTTCGCCTGGCCTCTGTCAGTAGTTTGTAATTCTCCAGTGAAGGGAAACCATTCAATTTGCCTGACTTCTGAACGTCTGCCAAAGCAAGGGAATACAGAATTTCTGCTGCCCTGGAAGGAAACCAAAAAAAGAAACCATATCCATAAAAAAACATTATAAAAACCTTTTTTTTCCCCTCATTTTAGCATACACAGAATTCAGAGTAACACTCAGTTACTGTCAGTTATATGGCTCATTATGTCCCCATTAGGGTTTCCCCGGTTTAAAGAAAAATATGAACAACAAATACAAGACTATTCGTTTGTTGATTAGTTCGTAATTGTAAATGCTGTCCCCACATCTGTGCCAAATGTGAATAAACCATTTCAACCCCAATAAACAACAATGAAATACAACTTAATTACACACCCAATTTTGTTATTCATAATGATCCAAAAGGACTTCATCGCTGGATTCATTCTCTCTGGGGAAAGCACTGGAAGGAACCCGGTAACCCTAGCAGCTCAAGAACTGCTGATGATTGGCGGGAAACTAAGACTCACACGCATTCCTTTTCAAGCTTCTACTGTGACAAAACAACCACCTCACCTCAAGTTGGAAACGCCAGGCACACCGCATAATCAGAACAAAATACGCAGGACCAGAAAACAAACCGCCACACTGAAGTGAAGTTAAACGTCTTTTTAAGTGTGTTTAAATGGGATGATTGGGATTCGGGAAAATTAATTTTTAATTCCATACATTGAGTGCTTACTATGGAGACTATTCATCTGTATTTTTCTTAATTCGATGGGGAAGATTAGAAATGAGTGGTACTAATTAGAGATGTCCTTAATTGGTTCCAAGAGGGAACACTGCTCAGACATGCGTTGCGTTGAATGCTTTTACAAATCTCTCGATCCCCGCCACAAATCGGGGAAAGAGAGTAAATGACAAATTCCATCTATTTCTTTAGGGTCTGAGGGGGGGGGGGGGGGTGGTTTTCGAGAAATTAAAAAAAAAAGGAAAAA
>JAOVYW010074141.1:0-18772 GCA_025775045.1 Hiodon tergisus
TTCCCGGCAGCCCCCGCGGGGATGGCTAACTCCCATTGGTAGGGGGAAAGCGCACCTAGCCATCCCCGCTACAATATCATAGCCATGCACAGAAGAATCTAATCGACAGAATTCATTTGTGATAGTTATTAGCACTGGTTAACCGCAAACATGAATAGGCATTCCTAGCTATGCCTTTTCGTTAGCAATAATGTGCTGAAGGTAAACTACATACTCCAAGGTTGTCATATGACTGTTCCAGGAACATGTACTCTACTGCTACAGACAATTCAAAACCATGTTGCACCAGAACCTCTTATAGTAGCCATTTGCCCTATCTGCACACAGATTAATGCTGATTTCAGTAGAAATGAGTAAACTCAAGTATACACTTCCCAATGCCAATTACTGATTCGAATATTTATATATTTACAGTGTATTTGTTTATTAGATTACCTGTTATGTGTTTATGGCCCTAATGGTGAGGTGCACAATAGCAGAAACAAAATACAGTAGAAAAATTAAATATTTTTAAAAAGCTAGGCTGCTTAAACAAAGCTAAATCGATTATATAGGTATGGCTAAACACAATGAGATTCAATTAAATTGCATTAGTGTCTGCATTTACATATTTTTTTATTCATTATTTGATTTTATTATTTAAAAAAGACTCACCATCGAATAAAAAAATCAAAAACGGTTCATCAGGATTATATAAGAATCTCTCTCTCTCTCTACTTGAGTTACATTATAAATCTTTTGTAACAATATACTGCAAATTGAGAAAAGTAATTGGCATTCATCTTGATTTTGGCTATGCAATAAACATAGGATTACCGATTCAAGATTAAACTGTTGAAAAAGATTTGTTTTACTTCCGGTCTTACCCCTCAGTAAACTTAGATCTGACCAGGCGCAATCAAACACAAGGAAACACAGATTTGACCAGCTATGCTAATGTGCGACCAGCGATTTCCTCTTCAGATTTTGCAGGAAGCCAGACCTCCATTTAGTTTTAGATTGGATTGGATGAGAGGAATACGCTAAGAAATCTCATCAGATGAACGACACATCAGTTAAGGGCTCTCTTACTACTGAGATATGAGACATAAAAGTTCTGAAATTTAATTTTCAATGTTCGGGGTTTGTCACATGCTGGTTAGGGGCTTTTTGATTATTAGAAGTCTGTGTGTGTTTAGGTTGTTAATAAATCACCATGAGAAAACATTAAATGAACTTGTACCAATCTCCTTACAGACGCAGTTTTGACGTGTGTTTTTGTTGTCCTCTCACCATCTTCTCACCAAAATAAACGAATAAATAAACATTAAACGAAAAAGAACCACGCGGAAAACAAGGGAAAAGTAAGCAAAACTAGTCTCAAAAGAAAAGTAAATTAAAAGAAAAAATACAAAAGGAAATTCATGACCGATATAAAAACACTGCTGTATAAAATAATAAACTGCAGATCTCTTTGTTGATTTATGTATAAAATACCTGTAATAAGAGTATCAGGGCGGATGAATATTTAACCACACATGGGATGACTGTAAGCCACAACGAGCCTTATTCTTTGATTCAAGTTCCTTGTAGAAGAATTTCTGACATAATTAACAGGAGTGTATTCCGAGGTATTCTTACTAATTATTTCTGTTATTAATTACATTAATCGCAATGTGAAAACAATGGAATATATTTTTCAGTTGTTGCAAAAAGTAAAATATTACGAATAATCATAATAATAATAATGTAAAAGTAATGATACTTACACAGCTAAGAATCTAGGTGATTAACTTGATTATACTTAGCCACATTCATTCAATAAGAAGTTAAATAAGAAGTTATCTGACATAATCTATGATCTACCGCCCATGTACATAAATTTAAACTAGTTTAACTATACATACAAGTCTCTTTGTTTGAGGATTGATGTCACACTCACTAACAAATGCCTGATCCAATATAACTTTAAACCAGGGCAGCATTGAGCTCGCTCTGTGTATGAACACGTTCACGCATTTGGTCGTGTGCAGGCTTTTCTACTGGAGGGCCCGCAGTCAAATATACAAGAATTTCAGAACTTTGAAGCTGAAAAGTCAGGCAGACATCTGCCATGGATTTGGGAGGATCCAGGGGTCCTCAAACCACAGGGCTCCAAGACAGCGCTGTCGGGGACTCCGAGACTTTGAAAGAGCGTCGAGGCGATACGTGACAAGTCCCAGTTCCTCTGCACACGTCGACAGGAACGTTAAAAAGGGCCGTGGTGTGGGTACTTATTATTCTTTTCACCTGTCAGGTGAGCGCCTGCTGCGAGGAGCTCTGAAGCCAGGACATCCTATTCTGTCAAAGGGGTGCCCGATTCATCGGTCTGACATGGTGACGATCCATGGGAAGCTTCCTTTCTCTTCCCAGACATGAGGGGCACGAGTGAGGCTACTGCTTGGGAACCTCAGCCTCCCGGAGACATAGGAGGGTTTACCGAAGGTAGTACTTTGTTGGAACATGATTACAATCCATTCTTCCCACTTCCCGTCTTGACGCAACTTGGCACGTGTCTCACCAATCCTGTTGTTTTGATGGATTTTTGTCATGAATCACTGCCTGGTGCCAGACAATACCTTTGTCAGTTGAAATCTACACAACTCCGCCTGACCCTAAAAGATTACTTTAGTCCAGAAATGGAGCGAAAGCTCGGTCGTCACACTGCCTGCAAAGTAAATGTCAAAGCCGACAGGAACATTGGAGGCAACAGCATTGGACCCTCAAGGACTCTCAGTGTTAAATAAACACTGTCATTGTTTATGTGGATCCCGATGATCTTGCATGGACTGGAATCGAATGCTATTGAGCTACTCGGTAGCAGCCCTTACCTGCTTACCTAGCTTACTTACCTCCTGTAACCTGATTGGAACAGAAGAATTGCGTGTGCTTTAGGAGGAAATCCAATGAGATGAAAGTGGAAGGTCTCAAATGTTACAGAGATAGAGAATGAGAATCATGTGGTATCTGTCAAACCATTCGCACCTGTAGTGTTTATTTGTTTTTTTTTAAATCAAGGAGATACTTGATCGGGGGAGTATGTTTTGCATACTAAAATGACAGAGAGAGAGAGAGAGAGAGAGAGAGAGAGAGAGAGAGAAATGAAACAGTTATCCCACCAATGGAAACCCTCGGGATGTCCTCAGATCACCCCAGGTCCATCAGATGATCGATATTAATAAAGGGAGAAGATATTTAACCCCGCCCTTTGTGTCACCAGACAAAGCCAGCGGAGATGCACGCCACAGAGGCCTTACTTGAAAGCTGTTAATGAAATGAGCCGACACAAGCTTGCCCAGGTTTCGACCAGCCATGTCATGTATGCCTACTCATTCCAAAACAGACATGCCACTAGATGCACGAGAGGCGCACATGTACTTCACATGCGCATGCAAAGTCCTGCTAAATGGTTACGTTGGCTACATTAAATTACGCCAGTATGTCGTCCACTTCCCCGACAGAAAAAGAATGCTCTGGCTCGGCTACCTGAGGCACAGAGCAAGTGCAGAGACAGAGCAGAGAGACAGAGCAGAGAGACAGAGCATGACATGTTTTACATTTCTGAAGCAAAAATGTTTTTAGTTTCCTGTAAGTCATGTTGTGTCAGGTTTAAGCTTTTAGAAAGAGGGAATAATTCCAGATGTCTGCTTAAGCATACTGTTGTCCGTAACTGTACTGTACTGTAACTAACAGTTATTTTTATGTTTAAGTCTATGTATATGAGCTCTCATCGTATTTTGCGCATGAATTTGGTCATTTGAAAAAATTCAACAAAATTAGCTTACCGAAATTGTCTGGTATTGGTGGGCAAAGATGGTGTGGCCAAAATCGTCAAGTTTTTATTTATTTATTTATTTGACCCAGCAACCAATGACAAACAATAATTGGAAGGGTTTAATAGAAGGTGGAAATATTATTGGGTGTCATTTGATGTGTTCGAGATTTAGAGAGGAAATAAAAACTGTGGATTGGTCATTATAATGGACAATATAATTAATCATGGGTTCTCATCACCAGCTTGTCCGATGACAGCACCGGAGCAGGAGCCGGAATCAGACATGTCTGTCTGATTTTTGAGACCAGTATCACCTCATTGATTCTCTCTTCTCTTCCACAGTAATTGGATGTGTCATTGACATTTTTGTATTCCTAACCTGTCTAGATCCCTTCCTACTAGAGGGTTTCATCACTTGTTCGATGGTGTGATCAGGGATTACTGTCAGGGTCATGTGTTTGTCACTTTTTCCTCACAGGTCTCGGTCTCTTTGCACAACCTAAATCCTGGACGTTAGGAATGGCTGAAAGCCTCCAAATGGGTGACCTGCTGCCTGATGCATCTGATGTTTCATAATCTTAGGCTTTTGCATTTGAAACCTAACACTCAAAAACAAATGCATAAATAGAATATGTAAATTGGTCACATTACTGCAGGAACGTCAAACTTACATCAGTCAAAATTTGGATCTCAGCACCAGCCCACGAGACCTCTGGGGAGCGCCTTCATTTCTCTCAATACCGTTTAGTGTTCCAAAGTAATCCTGTTTTATTTTCCCCACACACACCGAGCAACTCTGTGCTTGCCTTGGAAACCATGAGAAAAAAAATAATAATAATGATTTTTCAAGTGGATAATGACATGACAGGCTATTGTTATTTAGAGTGCAGAATGGTGTTTGTGAGGTAGTCATGCAGGTAGGCAAATATGGACAGGGCAACATCATAATGCATATAACAAAAATGCCCTTGGTTAAATCAGAACACAAAGCATGCTTTGAGAACAAAGGTAAAAATATTTGGGTTTCCAAGTTAAGACTAACAATTTCTCTCTGGTTACGATGTTATCTTTTAGGTCCACATTTTGCAGTCTGTCATGGAGCAGGTCAACGCACCAGACAATAATGGGTTTAAAGTAAACACAGAAAATAATAATAAAATAGTAATTGAATAAAACCAAAGGTGATTCTACAGAAAGCACTATGCCCCAAAAGCCCAACAGTACAAACAACGTCTTTGCCCTCAGCTTGCCAACCTGGCTTTAAGGTAACTTAATGAGTAAACGAGCACATCTGAGTACATTCTTAAAATTAATCAATTAAGCCAGTCAACCTACATAACCACAATTGCCAACAGATGTCTAGCAATGAAATCTCTATACAAATACATTGTCCCGGCTTCTCCTTCACGTTTTCCATACATCCAGAACCTCTGCAGACATTACGAGGTGTTTTGGAACGTTCTCTAAATGTACACAGTAACACTTTTTTTTCCGTTTAGGGTGATATGTCAGATGGTGTGTCACCCGTATGTGCACAATTACTGTTATTAATACCAATGATTTCAAGTTCAGCTTCCCTGTGTTTCATAGATAGAGAAACCAGAAACATTGTTTTCACACGCACCTACGAACAGGGATGGGGGAAATTAACTCCAGTGAGACAGATAATGTTCTGCATTTCACAGAGCAGATATTTTTCAGTAATGCTAAATGGAGAGCTGTACAGCTGGCTCATAGGAAAAACATTTCCGTTACACCTGATCAATAGAACCATCTTCGTTGGTCTCCGTTGGTAACACTTTAATTAATGTATAAAGGCAGGCTACTGATGGCTCAGGGTGGTCCTGTAGAACATGCACTGGGCACTGCATATTTCAGCCCTGAGCCATGAGCTCACGAGGGCAAAAACATTTGTTACGATTCGCAGCTCTTTCTGCAAACTGAAATCCCTTCAGTTTAGAACCTGATATATTACTACACTTTCCCACAAGTATTGGCAACACTCCAGAATTTATTACCCCTCTGATGCAGCGCCGAGCTGTAAAATCAGCAGCAGGTGAACACTAATTCAGCTCTCGCAAACGCTTTCCACGACAACGATATCGCCCGCTGTCTATTTGGGCACAGCGTGCTGGAATACTTCCTCAGACTATTATTGAAGGATATGCCCACACCCGGTGAGACCGGGATCCTCTAGGCAGATTGGTGGAAGAGTCTGCGGCTTAGCAGAGAAAAATGTTTGTGGTATGTTGACATCAGGTTAATGAAGCAATGCATATTCCCCTAATGAAAGGTGTGTGTCTGGAGTTTAAAAGCAAATAAATAAAGAAGAAGAGTATGGATGCGCACAGTGATTCTGCCAGTATGGTGCAGGGATAATCATTTTCTAGTTTGTTTCCAAAACCAGGCAGGTTTCCTCAAATAGTTTCATCAGTAGTTATGCATTTGGATGCCCTATTACTATCCAGATTTTTTAATTACATTGTTCTTTTATACCCCAAATATGCAATTAAAATATCAGGTGGATGTCTGGCAATTGGTTAGACATACCTACTTGAGCTGCTCCCTATTTGCCTTCTGCCAGATGTCCGCTGATACATACGACACATTTCCAAATGCGGACAGCTCATTAGATGGGCGGTCAACCCACGGATGCTTGTGAATGGCTAGTGGATGCAGAGTACAGATGTGGGTAAGATGGCCAAGGTGGGAAGGAGCTCATTTGAAATGGAAAAGGATGACTTCTGGCAAGTTGGCATCGAAATACTGCACCGTCAATAAAGAAATAGATTAATCTCTATTTACCAATTTTCTGTTAAACATAATTGCCTTGCAATATTTTGTTATTAAACAGGTGTCGATGTGTTTCTTTATTTTGACTGTTTTTTATATGGTAATCACCGGTGTGTAGACTGATTGATTGCTTGAATGATTAACTGTAAGAAATGTGCTCAGCTGTGCCCATTTTGCTCCTGTAAAACTATATTTAAAAACAGGCATCCAAGCTGAGAGAGATGTGTTTGAACAAACTGTTTGAGTTTTACGATCTGGCTGTTGTATTTCAGACTTTCCGGAAATTTAAATTAATTTGTCAATTAAAGTAATTCATGTTTTTACTATAAGAAACATTGGGTGTTTAGGCATCACAGTTAGCATTTCAAAGATGGGGTTGAGGTGAGGGCTCTGTGCAGGCCAATCAAGTTCCACACCAATCTTGATAAACCATTTTGGGATGGGCATTGACATGCTAAAACAGGAAACGGCCTTCCCCAAATTGCTGCCACAAAGTTTGAAGCACAGTATCATCTCTAAAATATGCTGTAGGATTATAATATTGCATGCTGTAGCATTAATATTTCTTTTCACTGGAACAAAGGGACCTAGCCTGAACCATGAAAAACACCCCCAGACCATTAATCTACCTCCAACAAACCTTGTGCGGCTTACCAGTTTGCAGCTGAGCTGTTGACAATTTCCCCTTCACATTAACAGCACATACAGTTGGCCAGCTCTAGTAGGGCAGAAATTTCGACAAACAGACTTGGAAATGTGGCATCCTATGACAGTGCCACATTACAGTCACTGAGCTCTTCAGTACAGGCCCTTCTATTGCCAATGTTTGTCTATGGGGATTGCATGGCTGTGTGCTTGATTTTGTAAACCTGTCCACAGCCGAAATGGCAGAAATAACCGGATCCACAAATTTGGAGAGGTGTCCACACCTCTTTGGCCATGGAGTATACATATAGTCCTAGTCTAGGGCTTAATCATGACTATACATAGTCCCGCTAACAGTTAAATCCGTTTATGTGGTAAGCTTTGAATCTGGTGTATTATTCCAGTATGAAAAGATTGTTATATGGAGTTTTAAATGTAACTGATTTTACTGCGGCTTTGCAGTAGAAGGGAATCATGAACTTCGCTTTTTTAGGCTTCATTAAGATCTGTCTTGAATAGAGCCATACAAAATAAAATGCTTTATTATTATTATTATTATTATTATTATTATTATTATTATTATTATTATAGGTCTTTTGGCAGTTGTTAGCCTTCTGCCTCCGTGCTTCAATTTAAAAACTTTTTTGTGTGGTTAGCTTGTGTGGTTAACTTTAATAAGCCTGTCAGGCCTGACCACTCGCTTTGAATGTGCAACATAGTCACCGACCCAGCAGCCCCTGGAGGACCCGAAACTCAGGGAGAAAGGCAGACAGTTCAAAACCAAGACTATATCTGCAGCTGGAAAAAGAGTGAGAGAGAGACCGGGAGTTGCTCCCTTTAGCTCCCAGGCTTCAGGAGGGATGAGTGAGGAGAGCCACTGCTGAGGGAAACAGCGCACCTGGGATGCAGGGGCTCAGGTTTGGACCTGAGTGGAGTGGAAAGGAGAGTGACCAGTGGACACTCGTTTGCCCGTTATGCTCTCACAGAGCTTGCCGATTGCAGGCAGTTGCAGGCTATTGACTATTGTGCAGACTGGAAGCCCGGTTCACCCTGAACAATTGCAAGAGATTGATTTTGATGACCATGTAATCGCTAAGGATATTGGGAGGCATCCCTGGCACATAAACTACAGTGTCAGTCAAATTTATTTAGTGTAGCACTTCTTTACCAGAAACCTGTTGGTTTACACGAGTGTTTCCCATACGGAATTAATGACTGGCAATGCCAAATTTGGGGGGGAAAAAATCGCAAAAATAATTAGAAATAAAATGTATGGGGGAAGATGGGAAATCAAAATCGACCTTGTGTGTATTATAACGGTTCTCATCTAGCATATTTTATCAGCGTATATTAAAATGAATCGTTAGCGGCCAAATTAATATTTAATCCCCACTTGTTCCTGAATACAGCTTGCATTATGTCAGTTCTTATTCCTCTCATTAATGTGATATGTTCCTGGACCACGCCCTAACCGCTGCCCAAGGGAAGTGTGCAGACCTCTGATGCTGATGGCTGGCAGGGCATTAAACCAAGAGAGGGCGGAAACAAGGCCACACGTCCGGAGAGGCCTTCTAGGACCTGTCACAGGAGAAGTATGGCCCTCATCTGTTATTCCATTACTTTCCAATATCATCTCATCAATAGAATCAGCCTGAGAATTCACCGTAGGTTCCTTTTCCCCACTTACATTGGCCCTGTCATTCTCCCATTACATCTCCCAAATCCGAGAGACTGAAAGAAGGCCTCCGAATGGTTCTTACACGTCCATTGGGCACAACTGAGTGGAAAGTCTTCTGTTTCTACGAAGCCATAAATACACGTGAAATGAGTACATAATTATCCCCTCCTTACGCATAATGTCAATTCCACTCTCTCCAAAAAAAGACGTAAAATTGTTTTAAAAGAACTTTCGAGTGTCACTCATGGACATTGAATGAAACAAATAAAACTGTAAGAGTTTAATGGGGGAGGAAGATGAATGAGGAAGAAAAGATTAAATTCTGCTGGCAAAACCAACCGACGCTTAGGCATCAGAACATATCACGTCCTACTTGTCAAAACGGCCGAGCACTTTAAAAATGTCAACCGCCGGTACCTTTTAAAAGGCATAGGGAGGGACAGGCCCACAGAAAGGTTTGCTTCCTCTGTTTATTGTGTATGCATGTGTGGAAAGCAGCCTGTGGGGACATTTGCAGAGCCCGGATCTAACTGACTCAACCCACAGTGTGGTACAGTTAACTATAACACACACTTTTTAAAGGGAGTCTGCAAAGCTGTCTTGGAGGTTTTGTTTCTGTTCTTTGGTTTCTGTTTTTTTTTTTAAACAAACATATTTATAAATAGTCTAACAAGAGATGCGTTGACAGCACAAAATGTTTAGAGAAAGCGTTTTCACTGTCACATTTCACCCACAGGCAAAACACCACTCATCCTTAATACTACTGCTTAAGTTCCTCAATCATTTGTTCTGGTCTATTAGATTGCCTCACAGGTTTCAATTTGCTTTAAATAACAATAAGTAACAAACCAAGTATTCTTATTTTTTGTTGGTCTGCAGTAATTAAACCCAATTATTTTTTCAAAACATGGGGAGGGAGCCATTCTTGGTACCACAGATATAAGAACTGTTTTAACTCCAGGAGATATTTTCAGGCTGGTTAGTTTACAAGTTTTTGTAAACTTTTTTTTGGATTTTGTTTTTGTTTGGACGTTTTTAAGCGGCCAGATGTACAAACATTTATACAAATACGTAGTTTTTTCTGCACACAAAAACGTCAATGCATTCTGTTGTGTTCCTTATAGATTATTCAGCTATTGCGTTACCCTTTCAGCCATCTACTCCTGAAATGAGCTAACTGTTAAGGAAAGCTAAATGTTAGGGTGCAGTGCAATAAGAGAACTTGAGCATATGCTTGGGATAGGCCGGTGGTCAGTCCTTGGTATAGTGAGAGCTTTTGGCAGATGAGGTGACATCTTGCATGGTGGGGGATCCGACAGTGGATTTGCAGGCAGCATCAATAGTAGCATTATAGCAACTATCAACTTTAGAACATGGCATTTGGTGTAATTCGGCAGAAACCAAGATTTAATTTCATTGGCCCGTTGTGAAGGCTTGGATCATAATCATTTTAAAATACAAATAAATACTACGGGATATTGTCATCCATAGTCAGCTGACTATTATTTCAATTACTGAGGATTCAACCATCAACGTTATTGTGCCACGCGTCCATCTCGAGAACACGCACAAGAAAGGTCCGGGCACGCCCATCAGTAGGGGCTGGTGGGCGTGCCCGGACCTCTCTTGTGCGTGTTCTCGAGACGGACACGTGGCACAGTCATATATACAAAAATTAAACGACTCTCCAATTTACTACTAGACATCAGCCATAGCTCAATTTGTGAAGCTTGCTTTTGATGGCAATTTTTAGGTATATATATATCTATATCTATAAATATAAATAAATAAAAACATGACAAATGAAAACATGAAAGACTTAATTAATTTGAACTCAAAACTAATTTTAAAACGAGAAAGCATTACTTCATTTATCATCTCCTTTCTCTTGAGACTGACATGCTTTCTGACAGATATTTTGGTTCTGGTGTCATTTTGATGAGTTTCCAGTGACATGGTCAAGTTTGACAAGTTTCTGGGTATAGAAAGATGCAATATCAGCCCTTATTTGTTTATTACAGTAAAAGCTGGTGGCACACAATCTCCCTCGGAATCCTACACACAAATAATCATGATAATCGAAAATGTGGAATATTTCAGTCAGCAAGGTTAGCTACTTAAGCCATCTATCCTGGGTGATACACACAGACAATTAAAAGCCGAAGCAAATTGCTTCTTGTATGAACCAAGGCCATAACAATCTCTAATGAATTCTTAATTATTTTCTTGAATATTTATTCAACCATTGCTACCAGACAGCCTTGATATGATACGCACTAAACTGCAGCTTTTCAGAGACAGGAACTGAAAGGCTTATTACCTTTACCTAAGCAAGCACACTTCGTCGACCACAACCAACTAATTGCATACTGACAGATTTTACCTTCGTAATGTCTAGACTTTGAGGAGAAGGTAGGCTCTGCATAGCCGATTTTGTTCTTTATGTTTAGTTTGTTTTCCTCCTTTCCTGCATCAGTACGTGGATGTTAGCAAGCTGTGACTGAAGGCTGTCAGAGGAGCACCACTTGAACAGACTCAACATGCAACCGCAGCGGTAGGGAAAAAAATTATCTTGCTTGAGAACTCCATTCCTGCGTGAGGAGTATAGCCTTGTGATTCACATCAATCTTTCAATTTAAAGCTATTTGCTAATTGACCCTCAAATACTGTCTTCTGAGTCAAGAGAACAGATGCCCATTTGCAATATTGATATTTTCACAAGTAGTTAAAAAAACAAACAAACAAAAAAGACTATAAATGCACTGAACTTGACTGCCGAATGCCACCCTTCACAAAATTAACTTTGGACAACAGCGTTGGAACTTGCAAAGGGATCCTAGTTTTTAAATTACGTTTTATACAATTATTTGACCATTGTTCTTGTCTTGTTTAACATGGTAAACGAACTGTGTAGCTCATGTCTGTGTGTAACAAAATGGCCTCTCTTGCATGGTAACAATGGAATTCAGAAAGTACAAATCTGGCGTGTGGTTTCCAACTTAAATTAATCAAAAGCCTCTTAAGCCAGCTCGATGTCCCTCCGAGCTTCAGAGCACATCTAAACGTAGATGAAAACTAATACCCTAATCAAAAATAAGCAGCCTTTAGCCTTGACTCAGTGCCTGCTACATGCTGTGTGATTATCAGACATTTTTAATTAAGGGAGTGTGGTTGAATATATTTATTTTATTTACACAGGAAAAAAAATATCACATAACATTAGCCTTTTTTTTCCCTTCTCCTTCTCCTTACTCAAAATCCATAACCTTACTGGTCTCCAATGTAACATTTGCGTCAATCATACGCTGTTCACCGCATGAAGATGCAAACAAGGGCCAAAAATCTATCCTTAGGATGCTCAAGCTGGGTCAAAGTGGTCCACAAATTAATGTGGTGCTCCTTTCCCAGTTGTCAGTGTTAAAATTTAGTTAGTTTTCAATTTAATCTCAGCAAAAATGAAATGTTCCATAACAGTTTTTTTGTGTGTGTGGTGAATCGTGTTATTTGCCACATTTCGCAAGGAAATGAATAACCATGGAGGGCATTGTAAATTTGGGCAAGACAAAAACATCAAAGCAAGGAATCATTTTCCAATTACTGCTTTGTAAAGCACTTTCCTATTGAATGAAAATGGCAATGGAAAAACATTGTATAGTAATGATAATACTTATTGTTGATAATAATCATTTTTATCACAAGAGGGAAACATACATTGGGGGTTGAGGTTCAGTCAAAGTTTAAATGCGATCTATGTCCCAGCAGACCCAACCGCTCCATGAAGCTCGTTCTCCCACTGAAACGTCAAGATTAGTGAACCAATGTGCCTAAGGCTTTATGGCTGCAAGGTAAGAATCGACTGGACGACCAGCAGTGGCAAGGCACAGAAGTCTTGGAGGGGCTGAGGAATTGGATTACCGATTGTAGACGGAGGGGGGTTTCAGCTCTTGGTTGGGTAGAAGGCTTGCGGCGAGGTTTTAAACCTGATCGGCGTTCAGTGGAGGGGAGGGGAGGGGAGAGAGAGGGTTCTGCAGTGGCAGCGGTTGTAATCGAGAGATTCCTAAACAGGTAAACTGTTTGTTGCTGCTCAAACGCTTCGCTCGCAAACACTTGGAGACCCAGACTTTTTAAAATACATTTTTAATCGCTGAAGGATAAAGGTCAATTAAACACAGATCCGCAAAACCCTCTTCCCCTGCACTTTATGAGCCTCTTTCAAATAAAATTTCAAATTGATAATATCTTTCTTGCTTAATATGCCCGAGTGCCAGCTACTGCAGTCAGTCACTGCTGGAGCATTAGTGCGTGGGAGAGTCTGCTCCATCCGCTCCTTAGTGTTTTAAATACCTGAGATGTCTAGAAGGGAAGCATGTTAATATAGGACAAGGGCAGAAAGAAGAGGAGTAGACGTGGTTGGTCCTGTTTTTATGTTGTACATCTTTTATATTGAACTTTCATTTCCTCATGCATGCCACCGACAGTAAAGGTTTCAAGACGAAAGGCATTCAAGACGAAACCCTTTTACTGCCTCCTGAAAATCGACTACCTTTTGAAAAGCTTTAAGTATTTTTTAATTACTGCCATGTTAACAAGCCGTGGCTGTTATGGGTTCTTATAACAAGTTTATATACGATGTTATAACAATGTTATGGCAACACCTGTAACTTGCATATACGCCTGTCAATATAGCAACCACAAAAAATAAGAAAATATATGCTCAAATATTTACTCAAAAATACTCAAAATACTCATTTGACGTGCCTCTACAAAGGGTTAGTAATGGAATTGCATATTGAGATTTATCTTCTGATTTTATGGAGGGGATGTTTCCCCCTGTGGAAAAGCACATGCCACACGGTATTCCGAGCGATTCTCGTTCCGTTTTTTTCCTCCCAAGGCTCGAGCATCTTTCTTTTCCTCTCTGCAAATGCAGCTTCTCCTCTGCAGGTACTTCACATAAAGCACTGATGAGTTGCTATGACGCCTCGGCCATAAAGGAGGAGGGAGAGGAGGAACACACAAACGGAAATTTGATATTCTGATGGTTGTGCTTTTTTCCCCCCCTGTACTGGGACTCTCTGATGTTAACCATTTATCATAGTCATTTATCATATGCTAAAAGTAAATTACTGGTTTTGTGACTTTAAACCACATACAGATACTCAATATATATGGCCGAGGCAGGTAACCACAAACTAGCTTTTTGTATGTTCTTCTAGCCCTTAAAAGCATTAGAGGTGACCTCATTTCTCCAATCCGGTAAAGCAATGTGGATACTTCATCATAGCCACTTGCCAATTACTGTTTGTAATACATTGCATGGAACGATGGTGTTGGTGTGCAGGCCTGCAAATGTGGATGGCTGTTGTGCTTTTTGCTCCCGTTGTTGCTTGAAAAAAACATGACAGACTCAAGAGCTGTACTGTTCTAGAAGTTTTATTTTATATTTATCGATTTTCTGAGCCATCTCTGTACGGAATGGGATGGAGTTCTCTTTCCAGGTAGCTTTCCCTCGGTTTTGTTTCAACGCATCGGCAAAACATCCATGTTTCAAAACCCAAGCTGAAGAAGTCCCTAAAGCAAAGACATTACAGTCCTCTTATAGACTAGTAGTTCCTGATCCCGATCCTGGAGGACCCCTGTGTGTGCAGTTTTTTATTCCTGCTGAGCACTTAAGGATCTAAATTGCTCAAATTAAGCTGACCTAATCTTAACTCACGATATTGAGGTTGATTTAAAGCGAGATGGAAAACTTCCTGGATTGGGGACCTCCAAGAGCAGCATAGTAAACCCTTGCTGCAGACAATGCCCTAGACAAAAATACAAAATAAGCAGACAAATGGGTATCAGTAACTGTAATTAAGGTTCACTGTTCAGAGATGGAATTTCTTGCTGCACTTTAAAAGAATTACATAGTAAAATGACAGAAATTTATCGCGAATGTTTTTCATAGCCTAAAAGTAGGTGTACAAGGGGAAAACTGTAGTGTTTAAACTAAGTATTTAAATTAATGGAACAAATAGGCAATTTAAAATGAGGGTCGGCAAAACTTTTGAGAGTGATCATAGGAATATGCCTGTTTTTAATTTTTTTTAAATTTTAACAAAAATTTTATTCATACATTTTTTTAGGAGAAATATCAACTAAAATCTGAGTGGGAGCCAAACTTTGTTGCTACCTTTTAACCTTGAATGAACAGGTTCTTCACTGCTTTTGCTTTGGCTTCAATGACGCTCAAGGTGACCATATTCTCCCATCCCCTGTGTAAGCTGCTGATACCTCAGTTATGCTGAGCTCACAAAAATTTCTGCTCGTTAAATCTGCCCAATTAATGGTTAAGCCCCCCCCCCCCCACCACCATAACGCTCGTCTATTTTCTCATCCCAACATGTACCTAAGTGAGCCAGTGGGGAGTCGAACAGTGAAGCAGCTTAAAACCGCTTTCCGGCCGACATCCCACGTCCAACGATACACTGTCCTCTGCCCTTGGATTCCTTTCCTGGATCATATTGTCTCTCTTCTCGCACTCAAAGGCTCTCTCACAGCTGTAGTAGTGTTTAGCAGTTGTTTGATAATGTTGTCTAACTTTAGTATGCGTGATGATAATTACACCGCTATAGACTCAACCCTACGCTTTTTTTTTTTGAAGAACCCCTGGGGTTCTTAAATGTTGTCTTCTCCCTGCACGACATGGAGAATATTCATTAAAAAATTTGCTAATGTTAATTGACAACCAACTCACAAATTTTTACAAAAAAGGCTTTTAATATGTACACAGAAACAGATAAGCATCCACTAAAAGCCATTTTCCTCATGCTACCTTTAATTTTTTCTTGACATGAACACCAATGGGAAAACATGGGGGGGCCTCAAAAAAATTATACTGTCCTGATATAAAATGAAGGTTCGTGTGTTTGTGTTCACATGGCAGGTTTTGAATTACGTTTTTAAAGGTTGCCCTCACTCAAGGAGAGCAAGGGGGGTAACAGTCACCTCACTATTCAAACACATTTTAGGGTGACCAGATGTCTCAAGACATTTGCGACTGTCCTAATAAAATAGCTATGTACAAAACTACAGCACTTATAGAAAGTCTACATCCTCTTGGCAAATATTTATAATTGTTTTACTGACTACAGTTTACTGTAAATGTTTCTGTGAATGTTGCTACAGTGGAGCGAGAATGTAGATTTGTGATTTATTCTGTGTCGTAATTCTGTCTGACGCTGTGGCCACCTAACGTTTGTATCCATTGTTTTAACATCTGGATGGTAACAGTCGGTTCCAGGAAAAAGCTTTCACAGAAAGGCCAAAAGGCTGACTGATTGAGGTGCACAGACAGCCTAACCCGTGTTTCTACCGCTTTCCGTTTGGAGTATCTTGACAGTGCCTTAAACCCCCCCAGCCACCTAATGCATATTACATTTAGCCTTTTAAAATGTAATTTCCTCAGAGTTCATTAGTTTAGCGGAATAATTCCAGATAGTCATATTTGAAACCAACCCTGCTATTTCCAATACAGAATTACTTTTTGATGCAAACAAGCGCCGTACATCTATTTGTAGAGGGGAGGAAATAACAACTGCCAACAATTAATTGTGGTCAACAACTGATTCATGGGGAATTAAAAATGCTCACTTGATTGTTGGTTTGAATCAGGGGCTCTTATAATCGTGTACAATTCCCCATTTTCTGATAAGTGACAGCGGAGCATGAAACGGAGGTCACTTTGTGCTGCAATAACATGAAACACAGTGTTCCTCTTGAAGCAGAACAAAATGTACCTCTACCAGAGTTGAACAAACATGTTCCTCATATCGTGTTATTGACTTTCAGGGGGAGTTTGTGCAGTTTGTGCGTCTGAGATTTTGAAGCGACATGGGATGTACTAACCCCGTTTCCATTCTGGCTCTATCCTCTCTAATTGCAGTCGGCGCTCTGTCTGACCTAACAAAACAGTCGTGTGGTTTAACTGAAACGTAAACAGGACTGCATTAAGGACACATTCAACCAAGGGAAATTGACGTCGTTTACTTTATGTTGTTAATCACCACCTTCTCCTGAATGCAGGGCAATAGGGCAACCCCTCGGGTGGATAAAATTGGGGAAGCAAAGCTGTTGTACAGTAGATAATAGTACAGAGCCTCCATTGCTTCATTAAACTTTTCAGCTGTGTCCTTGTGTGAAATGCAAAAAATAGGACTAAGCTATTGAATTTTCCCCTGGATATGGGGATCTGCTGCACAAATACACAATAGTATTGTGTTTTTTATTGACTTTCTGTTTAATAGCCCCGCGATGCTTCACTGTAATGTTCATGATGCCACTGCTAGCTGTGTTTTTAGGCCCCGACTAATAGACACAACACTATTATGCAGTTTCTACTTAGGAAACTGACGGAGCGCAATGTGATATTTCATGACCGATTTGTAATTATTGCCATCAGCCTGGTAAAAAAACCAAGATCGTGACCGCCTACCCATGGTTTGTAAGCACGATCATTCCAAACTGCCGCTGAGACTGAAGAAGTTAAAACAACACCAAATGTATCAGGGAGGCAAGTAATAATTTCTCTTTTCCTTTTTTTCCTTCCCACAATTGGTCCTGGATTTTCCATTAGGTCTGGATTCCCACTGGAAAATCCACTCATCGCTCCATAACAATTAAATTATAAAAATGTGATATAACAAATAAGTCGATTGATTGAAATACTTAAATATTTGTTGTTGACGACATGAATTCTGCTGCAGCTGCCGACAACCTAATTTCCCACAGCCATCCCTGGGCCATTTACATATTTCCCCTAGCAGGAGACAAGAACAAAATGAAATCTTACAGATACCCGATGCCGATCAGGCTTTCCAGCAGACATGACATACACATGTTTTACGCTGACAGTACGCTTGCATAATCCAAATTGTGTAGTGTAGCGACCATCATTCTGCATTATTGTGCTGTGATTTATTTGAGACTAGCTGTGCACATGCCTATTAAGCAATGGAACCTGGGGAGTTCTTTTTAAAGAAGGAACTGAAAGGATGAGAGCATTCAGATGTTAATTGATTATTTTCTTCTGGTGCATAATATAATCTGATATTCAACTTCTGTTTTTTTTTAGAGTTTCACTCAAAGCACTTTTGATTATGTGGAAAGAAAAGAATCGCATGTATTGCATGCCTGCAGAATCCTGGCTCCGATGCATCTCTTGGTCAGGACCTGCACTTGACGGCGCTAAGCAAAGGGCCTGCCCGCACCACCACCGGGAACTCTCCGGAACACCAAGATCTGACAGGCTGATACGTCCTTTCCATTTAAAACTCACAGGGCTCAATCAGACTCCACCCTAGGAGGGCAGCCGCTTGCGTCCTATACGGCTGCTTCTGCACCACTGCAGCCATCGTCGAAACTGTGAGAAAACAGACTCTTTGCTATTCACACATCACTGTTCGCCAAGCCACCAGACACTGCAGAGAGCATTAGTCACTTGCACATTCAGTAAGTTAGACAGGCTTTATGCCTGACCATTCGGAGGTTAGTGTAATAAGATACATATATATATATACAAGCACATCACATCACATGTTGTCGCCTTATGCTTTTTAAATTAATCTAATCAGGTATGTATATGTGGTATTTTTATCCGAGATGGTCTCCGGCATATTTGGAGTCTATTTCTGGGATCCCTTCATGATTCCGCCTGGAGTTCAGGCAGCCTACAGCTACTCAGTGTCAGAATTGCTTGGCCACCCTGCAAAACTGCATCTGTATCAATCATAAATCCTATTACAGCCTCGTGTGTCATCCTGACATTACCCCTCACACTATGGGGAAGGGACCTCACACCTGGGGGGGGGGGGGCAGGGAAG
>JAOVYW010074143.1:0-12870 GCA_025775045.1 Hiodon tergisus
CTGCACTGTTGTGCTGCACTGTTGTGCTGCACTGTTGTCCTGCACTGTTGTGCTGCACTGTTACTTGCCAGTTTGTGGCCCACTTTTTAGCATGCACAATTCTTGCCATTTTCCTTTGACCGCTGTAATCAAAAAGCAGTTTTTTTTACTCACAGGACTGCCTGGCACCAACGACCATAACACGCTCAGATTTGCTTGTTTTACACATTCTAAGGTTTAATCAAAGAGTCACAGGATGCCTCAATGCCTGTCTGCCTGCTTTATATATCAAGCCAAGGCCAAGTGAATCAATGTCTGTAGGAGCGATCCATTTTCTTGAAGGGGTTTCTGTACCTAATAATCTGGCTACTGAGTGTATATAGTTTTTAATATTGACAATATGGTCTGAAGCAGTTACTATGGTGGTTTCACAGATAGGTTATGTTGCTAGGTGAGTAGTCGGGTAAATTATATTATACGCGTTTTTCTCCTAACAAGAAGAGAAAATAATTGCAATAAAAGTATCTATTGCTTTTAATGACTAATTGCTAAATTTCGAACCTGTTTGCATTCTTCTGGTGATTTTGAAATGACAGTTATTATTCTTATACGGCTGTGTTTTTAAGTACAAAAAGAGCATTCTTTGATGAAAAATGCTTCACGGCACTACGTTTTCAAAATGGTCTGTGTTTCTTACATTTCCTGTTAGAAAATGTCTCTTCAAAGGCATGTAGAATCGTATCTGTGTCTGAAGATCCGGGTTTGGGTTTGTTTATTGAACCACACAGCACATATTAGATTGTATGTCTAGGTGTTGAAGATGTCAAGTTCAATAAAAATGTAAAAATAATGCATGTCAACCTTTTAGAAAAAAAAAGTGAAAATTCCAAGGGTAAAATAATTTTGTTTATAGACTTTTGGAATCATAGATTTGAAGAATGTGGCAGAAAAACTTTAACATGAACTTATAACGCGTTTAGCCGAATTACAACAATGCTGACAAAGATATTGGAGGGTTTTTTTTTTGCTAAATTATGTTCGAATGAATCTAGTTGTGTGTTTGGGAGCCTGTGATGACTGTGCAATAAGAAAACCTCCAGAGCTGATTCTCACTGGATTGGCCTAATGTGCTTTTGGACAGACAGTTTGTGGAAATTACCCCTGTTTAACTCACCGAAACTGCTGCAGAAACTGAACTGGCAAGAACAATGAGCAGAATAAGGGATGGCCTAATTTTTTCTGACATTTTTACAGAGCTATTCCCGATAACAGCTTTTGTTTCGATTTAAATGTAAATAGGGATTCATAAGAATATATGAAAGAAATAAATTAGTTTGTTTGAATTAAGCCTGTCTATGGATCTAATAGAAATAGTGCTTGAATCAAAACGAGTGCGACTTTAGCCTGCTGACTAATCCTCTTTGTTTATTTCTGTTTGTGTAATGAAGGATTTCATAGATAACAGCATGGTATCAGATGTACTGAAAGCCTAATATGTGTTTATTGAGGTTATGGCTATAAGATCCATACTGTAAGGTTTGATCATTGTTGGACAGAATTTATTTTTATTAACTACAGTCATTTAAAATAACAGGTTTTGGCTACTGTTCTGTATTTTTCTGATAGGCAAAGTACACATACTGAGGTGCACGATGATTAAATTACTTGGCTCATTGATGTAAAACAGATGTATAACTGGCGCAGAAGAGATGCCAAACGTATGCGCACATAGAAAATGACATCGACATTTATACAGAACAGAGGAACAAAATCCTGTCTCTGATTCCACAACCAACAGAGCAGAAAACGCCTGTGAGATTAGCCAGTATGAACAGCTCAGAGCTGTTGTACTGTCTCACGTCCAAAACGTGAAAAGGATGTCCTGCAACTTCCAGAACACTCCCATTCAATCATCTAACTGAATACTTTCTGCCATTAGATTTAGATTAGCATAAGTCTCATGCTTAATAGTTGGTTTATGGATCTTTAAGCTGATTAGTTGCAGGTACTGTGGGATTTTCACATTAGTTGCACAAAACATCAATATCTATGTTGATGAGGTAGTATATTTTAATAATAAATCACAGGGATTGACTATCTGTATTGTTCAAAATGTAATGTGTAATGTGATACTGATAACAGCTGGACAAACCAGCTACAGCGGAAACTCTCCTAATATAACTGTAAAGTGTATTTGTATAGAAATTATCCTCAGCTATTTCCTTTTAAGATTTCCATTACTTGTGAAGCTTCCTAAATATTATCACAATCAAATTCCTACTAAATAAGAAATATTTTAGTGGGACTGCCGGTTTTTTTTCAAAATCTGCATTGCGGTATTACTTCTTAGGACATGCCACGAGAGAGAGAGAGAGAGAGAGAGAGAGAGAGCGAGAGCGAGAGAGAGAGCGAGCATTTTCTCGGGAGAGCATTTTCTGTCAGTTTCATTTAAAAGCTCCCAGCTGCAACTACGCTTTGACAGAATTGATTGTCGCTTCTCTACACCAAATATATTTATGGAGGTAATAATTTTAATCGCCGTCATCAAATCGGTTAAAGTAGAGAATGTACACAGAAAAATGTGGCCCTTTATCTTTTTGCATAATGTTTGTTGGTGTTGATCTATCATAATGGTACGTTTTTGTTTATTATTTTCAGTTTTAAAAAGATTCACGCAGTACAGAAATTTCAGTATTCAGTGGAAAAGGTTATCCTTTTTTTAAAGCCCATTTTCTCTCTTGTTAAATTATCTATGACTTCAGTCAAACAATTCACTTTCTTGAACGGGGTCAAGTACCTTGAAATCTTTGCATTTCTTCAAGAGGATATTCATGCAGTCTGCTGGTCAAAGACACAGATGGAATACTAATGACAGGTGGAAAATAGGGGGGAAAAGTATAGATTTTTTTTCTTCTAAATCTTGGAAGTATTAAAATTGAGCTTGTCATTTATGTGTGAATTAAATTAAAACCATTATCTTGAACCACATCCTGGCCCTAAGACCCTAGATGCTCTGGGTATTGTTTTGTTTAATTAGTAAAAACGATTTGAAACTACCCGTGTTTCACATGTGAACTCCTAGCAAGTCATTTTCTCATTGTCATGTGTAGCACGCGAGGGCAGGAGAACGGGACATTGGAGAAGCCTTTTATTTGGAATTCTTTCAACAAAATAAAACACTCTAAACAAAACCTCCCTCTCAGGGACAACTAACACAAACGGTTTACAGACCACTGCACCAGTGTCCATCCATCCAGCTCTGCTGGCTCTTTAAAGGGCCTGGGATTGTTGGCACCTGAGTGTGATTACCATTAGTGGAACCACACTCAGGTGCACAACAAGGTTCAGTTCGAGGGCGTGGCCCTCCCTCTCAGCATTGCTGCCAGTCCATTGTCCTGCTTGGGAGGGCGTGGCTGTCAGCTGCGTGCCGCATCATGGCACTGTGTAATCCAAAACAACTTGTTTTTCTGGGGAGGCCGAAACTACTTTGTTTCAGAGAACCTAATGTATGCAGCCTTGGCATGATTGCTTGGACAAAAACCAAGATAGATTAAGATTGTAAGTAAAATAAATGACTGTTGCTGTTCACTTCTGTGTTACCCTTAACGATTGGGTAGAAGTGTAATGTGATTGATATGGATATGTTGAACTGATAAAACCCTGTCCCATCATTGCATGCACAGATCCCTTAATTAATGTTTCCATTGCGGTACTTCTTCACCGTACATGTAGATATTTAGGGTTAGCACCAATCGCACATACTGTAAGTAACCGAGAAATTCACTGATAACTCCTGTGCTTCAGAACAGTTATAGGTTTTATGTAGAGAATAAATTCTGTATTTTTTCATTCTGCTGAAGACAACCATGCTGTTTTGCCGAAACAACGGAAGAAAAGTAGTCTGTTCAGTAATGACTGGATTGAATGTGTGGAGGAGTCTTAAGCGTGAACAATGATGGAAATAAAGTCAATTAGAATCGGACTAATATTCAACAGTCCGGCTGTGTGTTTTATTTCTCCACACTAGAGAGGTGCTCGCTGTCACACAAGAATGCACATTTAACTATTTTAATATATCCCATGGGAGAATAGAATGCGTCCACGATAATGCCTGTATATGACACACGCTTTTTTATTCAATGAAAGTGACAACTGGACGGCTAATGATAAATGATATTATCACTAATATATCCACTCCAGCCACTAATCATGACTGTTTAAAGAACGTTGTGAAATGTTTTGACTGAACAATAAATGAAACATGGTTATTCATCTAACAGCATTAATGTTAATGATTTAACAGTGTCTTTTATTAAAGGTTAAATTAAACCCTGCTGATGCAATATTGAGTGATGTACTCTAATGGAATTGACTCAGAAAATAATTGGCTGTGTGAATGGCTATTCATGAAGGTATAACAACTGAGATATCCAGTGTGCTTTCCCAGTTTCATATTTAAGATAAAACTAGGTTTTTTTCCCATTCATGAAAGCCTTAAGTTTAATTGAATTCCCATCAGTCAATGCAAATTTTGGTACAACTTAGTCAGAAACGTAGGCACTATGTCTGTCGGTAAGAGCCAAAGCTAGTTGGCATATCCTCGTCAAAATATAATAGCTCCTTAAAATGTAGGTCCCTGCCTACATTCAAGCTTTATGTTTGTTCAGTTTGTATCAGAAGAAAAGCTTTAATGGGTTGTTGACAATTTGCTTGTGTTTTTTTCCCCCCTAATGGCATCTGATATTACAGTTAAAATCTTTCCTGTTACTGGAATGAAGGGGGGGGGGGAAACTGCGTAATGATTTTTTTTTTCTTTTGTTGCTTTTGCTTTTATTCAGGCATAGATACATTTTATAAACCAGTTAAGAAAGGTTGCTGAAACTCTCGCCGTCATTTGATGTTTTTGCATTTGACAACTGCATTATTGATTTTAAAAGTCAAACAAGCAAAAAACACATATTTTTCCTAATTGTGTGGAGCACTAAGTGGTGTCAAGGACATTATAATATTGTGCAGCTATAATAAAAAGTGCAGCTGCCTTTCCAGTTATTGGTGCATGCAATCATTTTGTGACCGAGATAAATTATTTCCTTTTATTATTAAGTACAGTAAGCTCCTTACCCTCTCTCCCAAACAGTACCACACTCACCACACATACGTCCACACAACATGTAGTTGTTATTATCATCGATTATTATTATGTTTATGCTTAATCAAAATACGATTATTATGATGTTTACCATCATATAACTATACAATTTTCTTGTGTCTAGCTAAATAAAAGACTATTATTTCATTTAATGTATATTTTTTCTTCATAGTTTTAAAGAAGCTGGCCTTTCTCAAAGCCCAGTGTCTTCAAAATGCAAACAATGTCCCGTTGTTCATCCAGCCCCTGTTTGTGGAACTGACGGTCATACCTATTCTACAAAGGTGAGTAGTGAGTGAGTAGTTGCATTCTAAAAAATACTGCACAAAAAATTGAAATAAAAAGTGCATGTAAAGAAGAAACTGTCGCAAAACATTGTTTAGTTTGTTAGAAACATCCCACACGATGGGTGCCACATTGATACAACCAAAAGCTCTAGCTAACAGGGGAAACACATTAGCACAGTATACTTAAAAGTGTTCTGCACATCACGGCAGCATATTGTATGTCTTAATTACTGTCTCGTTGGTGGGAGCTAGCCCAAGTCAACTCAAAACCATACAAACAAGCACTTCTGCAAATTTGAAGATGGTCTTTGGACCTGAGAAATGTTTGCCCCTGTGAATATACAGATAATTAAGACTAACAAAAGACTTGCCATGCCTTGCTGTATATTTTCCTTTACTATCGCAAGCTTCTTACTGGCAATTATTTCTGCAATGAAAAAAAGTATTTTGTTGAGGTTAGCATCATTAAAAAATACAAACTACCAGACTTCTTTTCTATACCTATATCTATGCTGCAAAGCATCCCCTGGGGTCAGGTTTATCAACACAACCAAAGCACAATTTTCTAGTTGTCATGGGCCCAGCATGGGAATCGGTTGCCTCTGCGAATGTTCTTTATTCCAGAAGCTTCAAATAAGACCATAGCAATTGCAAGTTAGAATTACATTTTTCTCTGAAACAACATTTGGGAATAATACAAAACAAATCTTCTTCAGGGGATTATTTTGACTCCTCAGTAATAGGTGTTCAACCTCTGTGCACGCCTTGCCCAGGCGACACTGTGTACACTGTGTTTCATGTTATTTATTTTAAACAGTAATATCTTATAACCATGTGTTCAAAAGGAGTACAGATCTAAGCTTTTCACGGTGGCAGAAATAAGTCTGGTTTGTGGGTCTGACTGCAACTAAACAGTTCTTGGCAATACGGTGGGGGCCATCATATCCTCTCCACAGGCATTAATTGATCCAGACATCTGATCGCTTGGACCCAGAGTGCTGTGGGGTGAACAGTGGAGACTTGGAGTCCTGTAGTAGATGCAGTAAAACCCTTGATATTGCAGGACCCCATGGCAGCTGATCATATGTTATGGGTAGTTTGACAGAAACCTGCCTAATGATTTGGTGCATAGCTCAGAGAAGTGTTTACTGAACTGCGAACTTACGGTGGCGGGGGGGCTGCGAAGAGGTCTGGGAAAATAAATTGCCTACACTACGAGAAAATACGACTTTGTTGACACCATGCGGTCACCGTCAGACGAACTAAATACGTCTAACTGTAGTGGCATCATAGCATATGTAGCAAGGGAAGCAAAGTACAAAAAAAAAAAAACGACAAAGTCCGTCGAGTGGAAAATCAAAAGTAAAGAAAGTATGAGGTTTCTTCGCTTTCTCTGGGACTTACTAGTCCTGTGGTAGGTGGACAGGCCAGGCCCCTTTATGTTCTGTTCTTAAAAACACTGGCTAGAGAAAGCATGAATCCAAACAAACCTAAATGGCATTTACAGGATGTTCACAGCGGAAAGAATATCGTGGTCAGCAAAGTCGGTTTGTAAAAATCACCTTGATTAGTTACGTAACTAAGACTGCGGTTTCCATCTAAGAGTTTTAAGAAAATGGCTGCATTTGGGATATGAATTGAGAGCTCACATGAGCTAAAACCACATTAATTCCTATATAACTTTGCTCCACAATACTTCTCAACAATTGAGATAAGTTTGAAGCAAAAATCAGGGTCCAAAATGAAAACAGGCCCATCTGCTAAACGGCGGTTCATTTGGTCTGTGGCGAGTAACTTTCTCATCCTGATGCTCCACCATGGCGGGGACATTTTTGGCGATTACAACCCGCTGGTCCACCGCTAATGTTAACGCTAAACACGTGGAGATATTTAGTCTCAATATGAGAGTAAGAATTGAATTCTTAATAATCATTTCTGAAAAATGCTGTTGCGTACAGTAAAAAAAATTTTAAAAATCACAATTCTATGCTTGTGGCCGGCTATCTATTAAACTTAATCGAGAAACCCAAATTGATCCTTTGATGTTATCGTCATAGCATCCTTTATGTCTCCAAAATACTTTTCTGTCCCATTGTGACTATCCATAGCTGTCCAGTTGATGAACGTGTTAAATTGTAATACGGAGTATTGTACTTTATTATGGAGTGAATGTGGTACCACACAGGCTGGCTTGTTTGCACCACGTAATTAAAGACACAGGGTTTGTGTCGCGGCAGGAGAAAGTATGAAAGTATGTACAGTACTGTGCAAAAGTCTTAGGCACCCTAACTTTTTTTTAACATAAGTTTAGTCTTTGATATTTATGGTTTGTCTTCTGTACTAGTGTGTAAGTAGAAAAAAAAGCACAATTTTAGATTTCCAATCACTCATTTTCATATAGACCTAGGAGTTCTGCAACAGATGGTTTTGCCTCCATCTCAACATCATCAAGGCTGTCTGGGATTACCTGAACAGACAGAAGCAAACGAAACAAAGTCTGTTTGGAAAGATTCTACCTCCCGATTGTCTTATAAAACTGCACCACAGGTTATCCAAGGGAATTGAAGCAGTATTTAAGGCAAAGGATGGTCTCACCAAATATAAAATTTATTTTTTTGGTTGTTTTCGTTTTTTTTTTGTGTTTTTACTGTTTACTGCCCTTTAATAGTTTGTATTTTATATTTAGAAACTTTTCAATTCATCATTTTTTGAAAACAACTTCACAATTATTACATGTGCCTAAGACTTTTGCACAGTACTGTGTTTTCCCCCACAGGGCTGGTATAATGGCCGGCCGCCTGGCGGATGGATTTTCCCGTTCACTGGCCCGGGTGGCTGGAACATGAAGAAGTTATTTTTGGAACCTGTAAAATGTTTTTACAAAATCATTTACACTGAATTATTATTGATGTTTTATTGAATTACCGATATTAGTGACAAATCCTTGGCTCTCACCAGTTCAGCAATATAGGTTTGACATAAACAGTATTTTTGGATGACCCACTTAATTAGTTAATGTCATAGGGCTCTGTCACAATAACCTACCCCTGAATAAACTAATTTGTGCCTGCTGCACCTTAAATGTTTTGTATTTGCAGGCATTAATTCTGGTTAAAAAAAGGGGCAAAATAGAAGAGAATAGAATGAGCTTTATTGCCAAGTATGCTTGCCCATACAAAGAACTTTGCATGTTGACAGAAGCTCCCATACACAACAAACAAACAATACAGGCACAATTCAAATATATATATATATCTACGTATATACAAAATACAAATACAGATGCAATCGAATTACAAATACTTGCTGTAGACTAAAGAGGTTCACTAAAGGATGCACAGAGTCATAATTTAGACTGAAGCCCACTCATTGCCTTCGGGAAGGACCAAATTTTGTCAGACAGAACATGCAGACGGTAATATCCTTAAAACTTATGTGAAAAAGATTCTTGCCGTGAGCTAGACGGCCGTATTCAGTATTGAATGGTTAAAAGCTCGGACAATAACACCTTAATTCAGATTTTAAATTAAACTGGGAGATGAGTCTGTCATTCAGTGAGAAGGATTCTCCACGCCCCAATTGTACCTACAGAATTTAAATATAGACACAAAAGGCACAAAATTGACTTTGCCCATGATATATACTGTGGTTTGAGCCGCAAGTGAAATAAATGAGCTTTTCCTGATAATACAGCGATGTACATTTGGCAGGTTTGACAAGATTTTTTACCGTTTTAACCAAAAAAGGCCTCTTTTAACTTGGATTTTAAAAGAAGTATAAAACACAAGTGTACAGGTGTTAGCATTTTCATTGTGTAGACAGTGAGTCCTCAGGTAGACTTACACAAAGGTAGTGAATGATTTTTATTAATTACAGTTGCCAGCTGCGTTACAGCTGTATAAAAAGTAGTCCTGTCAAAATATTTTTAAAAGAAAGAAAGGAAAAAAAGTTTCTTTAGAGGTTTTAAATTTAAATGATAAAATTGTGGTTATTCATTCAAGTGGAACTTTAAACAAAGGACCCCTGACATTTTCCAATTTGCACAGAAATTGTTGCGTTGAGAAATTTGAAAACATTATTCCTTCTGAAAATGTAATTATCCGGGACGAATATGATTAGCTGGACAAAGCACAGCTTTGCTCTGACAGTACATTAGGTTTTAAGCATTGTTGTTCTGAATGGAAACAATGTGTGTCGACGTACTGGATCCTGCTCACGGCTCATTATATCCTCTACATTGAAACTGACAAATCAATTACCAAGGCAATGTGGGGGCATTCGTGTTTGCTGTTCTGCGTTTGCAGCCTTTTCCTGTAAGCTGCGTTGACAACGTGCGTGCTTGTCTTTCAGTGCAAGCTGGATTACCAGGCCTGTATTTCAGGCAAACAGATTTCAGTGAAATGTGCTGGGCAGTGCCCCTGCCCTTCAAGCAAGTCAAAGAACAGAGTTGAAAAAAAAGGTAAGTAGATCGGCATTGATTTTATTTCGGTCTTGGGACTTTGCTGTATAACTGAGCCTGCGACTTTAACGATGGGCGTAAAACTGAACCCGAGTGCCTTGCCAATAGGCACATTTCTACGTCCAATACATGTCATGGTCAGCATTTTGCATTGTGGATTATTGTCACAACTTGTTCTTGGTTGTCACGCTGAAAGGGGAAACAATTGTGTCTTTACCTCACCCAGCAGCAGACAGTGGAAGCAGTTGGAACCCCTTGTTTGGCACGTCCCAAGCAGTGCCAGATATTATTAGTCCGTTTCACAGGTGCCCAGCTAACATTTGTCAGTCTAGTCTGAGTTGTGGAAATAATATGTCTACAGTGTTTTACTGTGATTTAGTAAGAGAGAAAATAGGTGCCAGCTCTCTTTAAATTACTAAATATAGTCGATTGTAGATTAAGTAATACAAGCCTGGCAAAATATTTTTTTGTAAGTGTGTCAAAGCTCCAGGACATGACTAGAAGGGCACGGTTGGGGATACAATCAAGGTTGTTTTAAGGGGCTTACCGGACGTTTCCTGGACACGGCGAAGAGCTCCGCAATTGCAGAGGCCTGGGTATAAAGCCACAGGTCTGCCAGAATGAGGACCCAGTTCGAGCGGTTCTGACAATTACACCCAGCGGGGAGCTTCTTTAGGAGCTGAATGACGCACGGCCCATTCGGCGGGAAACCCTGCTGGGATCTTGGGACACACTGGAGGGATATGTTTACTGACCGGCCTGGAAATCTTTCAGGAGCAGTTCTTTCAGAGGAAAAGGAAGCCTGTTCCAGGGTGATTGCTGCTGCTGTTGCGCAAAGCCTCATCAGATCAAGATGATTGAAAATGGACGGCTGAAAACATGGCTTGTTTTTGTTCTAATTTGGCACATTAACAAGTCTCGCTGCAGCATCTAATATGAGTCTCACACTGCAGATATTGTAAACACGCCACTGGTTGTGAGCTTCCCATATCCTTCTGCCAGGAAGAAATTAAACAGTGATGTTTAGTAACACTATTTAAACATCGTCTGAAACGGCTATTCCCTTTTTTTCAGTTGCCACTGTCTGAAATGGGCGGATCTGCTATTTGTGTGACAAGCGTCGGTTAACATTGTGCTGTTTTGATTTCATCCTGAGGGTCAGTCACGTAATTTGTCATATCTGGCAAATGCCATGCTAATGATTCATCCCCAACGTCACTATTTCAGTGGATGTTTTCTACTGTTTGTCGGATACGGCTTGAAGTCTCACTGCACTCTGAGCCTTCACTGAACAAGATTGCCTTTTTTTCCTTAGCTGACCCATATATGTCATACTGTGATAAATAGACAAAAGTGAAAACATACCTGTGGGCCAGGCAACGTTTCCTGGTTCACTGGTCACATTCATTACCACCACTGAGACTTGGCAGATTTCTTAAGCGAGCTGTCCTGCTTCATGTGCTCAGACTGGGAAACAGTAGGAAATTAAATTATATTAATCTTCTGTTTAGAAAACATTTTTTAAAGGGAAAGGTATGCTTCCCATGGCCTTTTAAAGGCCTGTAATTTAATTATTATATTTCTGATTTCATCTGTTGAGGAAAAAGCCACTTCGAACAGACATTGACATTCACCTTCGTGATATATGAAGAGTTACAAGTCATTTCTCATCTTTATCGCCATATAAATGCAACATATAAACAAACGTTGCATTTCTATCCAGTACTCTCATTACACATGTTCCAGTCTATACTCTTATTACATGTGTTGTTGATCATGCCAGATCAAAAACTGAACCGTCACTCTTGGCGGTCCCTGTGGTACTACAGCGGCAGAAGAAAACAGAATGATTACGCAGGATTTGCATGGGCGACGTCAGACGTGACTCACACCATTTGCTCAGAATTCTGAGGTTCTTGAAAATAAATAACCTATTAGTGATGGTTAATGTTTCTATTTCTGGGAAGCACAGTTATGGTAATAGCCATACATTCTCTGTGTAATTCAGCGAGCGGGAGTACTGAACAGTCCCATATTCCGATGCAGTATTTTCTCCAGCATCTTTTATTGCTGCCAGACGTTGCCAGCATTGTTTAGTGAAAAATAAAAATGCAAAAAATAAATAAAAGGCTCATACATATGCTCTTGGCACAGGGACCAGTATAAAACGCATGTCGGCTGCAAATGTCCTGCATCTGGAATCCTGCTCATTTAATCACGCCTCCATAAACCCCATTCCTTGTTTGTGTTTTTTCTTCAAATGTTTGCACGGATCTCCATAAAATCCCAGTGCAACCTATTAGCTTTTACATTTGTGTCAGTGCAAAAGCAGCCCAAAGAGCTGAGAGGATTCAGAATAATAGTGGGGAAAATATTGCCCTGACATCCTTAACATTAAAACTGGACTTTTCACCTAATTTGTTTTCGTTGCTGGCAAAGCAATTAGGGTAGATGCCGTGTAGATATAGATGGGTGGCTGTCTCCACAATTCAAGAAAGTACCCAAACAAGCATATATTTAATTAAAATATAATTTCCTTTTAGTTGTTTTAAGTGTTATGACACATTGATCACTGGCTGTCTTGTGAATGGGACATTAATTCTCTGGCACTGCAAAAAAAAGGATCCGCAGTTTGCCAATATGTTGCCTGTCGCATTTATATTAATTATCTCGCCACAAAAAACTAACTGGAGTGGAAAATTCAGTGCTTGTCATTAAAAAGATAAAGAAAAAAGTTATCTGCAAAAACGAAAGGCTTGCCTTTAGATGTGTGATCATACTTCAAACAGACTTCAAATGTAGTCTGATTCACAACTTAGAGCTCTATGTTCACAAACTTTCTCTTGAAAGTCACAGATCGCCAGTGCTGGCTGTCTTATTTGTTGTTGTTTTTTCCCTATAAATAAATAAATAAACTTAAAATAAATAAATAAATAATAAATGGCAAGAGCACTACTTTGGAAATGATATGTACTTTTATTATAGATTTCAAAATA
>JAOVYW010074145.1:0-18770 GCA_025775045.1 Hiodon tergisus
GATGCGTGTGGATGTGTGTGTGTGTGTGTGGATGAGTGTGGATGTGTGTGTGTGTGTGTGTGTGGATGCGTGTGTGTGTGTGTGTGTGTGTGTGCGTGTGTGTGTGTGTGTGTGTGTGTGCGTGTGTGTGTGTATGCACTCCCAGGTATAAAGGGGCTTCGGGGAGCTCTGCAGTGTGTTTCTTCACAATGGACCAGGTGGAGGCAGCCTTCAGTGGGCACTACAGGGAGGTCAACCGTGAGGCACAGCAGTGGTACACCTACAACCACCCTGTCCCTGAGCCACGCCCTGGATCGGTAATCGCCACTCTCACTTCGGCTTTCGTCGACACAAACTACCCCCTCAGTGAAGATCCTGTCAATTGCATCTCTCAGAACCAGACTCTGGGCTTGTGGGATTGTTTGTCAATCACACCTGCAAATTTATCTGAGCTTTTGTCACAAGCAGTATTTTTTCTTGGAGACCAGGCGTATTTGAGACCTTACACACGACCAGCTCCTTCCAAGCTTATTACTTTTCAACCAGCGATAAGTAATCGATGAGCCCAGTTGTTTGTTTGTTTGTTTAATTGTTCATTACTCTCTCCCACAGTGCATCAACAACGCAGCGAGGTCTATGAATATCCACTCCTCACTGCAGATGCCTGATAAGGTGCTGAACTTTGTGAAGGACCACTTCCTCATGGACAGCGTGATCCGGGGCCAGTCGGTCTTAATGAAGCGTAGCGTAAGCTACACCCAGATCGCTGTGCACAGGGTCCAAGCCCTTGGAAAGGTCTACGACGTGCTCTTCATTGGCACAGGTGTGTGGACTCACTTCATTGAGCTCCTCTACAGCCTAGAAACATGAGTCCGATAAACAGCCACAGCCGTCTGAAATTAACTGTGCCGGTATATGTTCTTGTTAGATGATGGGAAATTGCACAAAGCCATCAACACCAATGGCAAGATGCATATCATTGAAGAAATCACGCTTTTTGCTGAACCCCAGCCAGTGCAACAAATCGAACTTGACTCTGATCGGGTAAGTTCTCAACGGATTTAAGATCGATGAGAGATGAGAGACCCCATTGGTGCACAACAGATTAATTTAACTATACGAAATTATATATCTTTACATTCACCAGGAATATTGTAGATGATGGGACAAAAAAAGTCTTTACAATGATCCGTACTATTGTTGTACAAATCTATGAAAAACGTCCTATTGAAAGGTTGATTACTAAACGTGAAAATAATTTTAAAAACACAGTTTCTATAGTTGGATACTGTGTTTCTATGACGGTTCTTCACTGGTCCTCCTTCAGTGGTGTCTGCTTTATTTCATTCCTCCAGGGTCTGCTGTTTGTGTCTTCCTACTCTGGGCTTGTGGAGGTCCCAGTGGCTAACTGCAGTAACTACCAGAGCTGTGGAGAGTGTGTCCTGGCCAGAGACCCCTACTGCGCCTGGGCAGGGGTGCAGTGCCTCGATGTTAGACTGGCACCCCCTGAAAGGTGTGTCCCATCCCTGACCCCCAACCACCATCCCCCGCCCAAACTTCTAACGTGCAGGAACTGTGGATAGAACCATGAAATCTAACTTATCTTGTATAGTTTTAATTCTTTTAATTCAACTTTATATCACTACACCTGTTGCACAGTAGAAAAATATAGCTGGATAGTATTTAAATCCAATTGAAGAAATGATAATTATGGGTATAAGCTGACATGAAACCATGAAATTGAAATTGATTGATTTTACCGTCTATAATGTCTTTGGGCAATGGCAAGCCCTATTGAAAAGAAAAATATGACATACATGAATATAAATGTAGCAAAGGTAATTAGTACAGTTATATTAAAACTGAAATTAAAATTTAAACCATGCTGGTCATGAATCTAGAAGTAGTTTTAAATTCTAGTAAAGTGAAGTAAAAGTAAATCCGAAAAACTTTTGAATTCTTTTGAAGTTTTCTATTATACAGCCACTAATCACAACAGTCAAGGAAGCTAAAAAGTTAGATACTTAGTCAAGTCTAGAAAAATATAGAGTTAAATCTGCACTTTAGCACCTATGCATTTCACGGAGCTCATCTCAGCATAGAACGGCTTTTTGACCCCAAAATGTGAGCTGAAAACATCCTCTAATGCTTCCCCTCAGGTACAGACTGTAGAAACAAGCAGCCTTTTATGCTTTGACTGATTGACACATCACCTCCTCCTGTACCAATTACAAAGCTGTGGACTGTGCAATCTGCAAGAGGCATGGAATGTCTGGCTGTTCGGTCTTAAATGGGTGGGACAGATTCCCTACCCACCACTGTACCACCACAGATACAACCTCATTGGGTTATTAGTAAAGTACCGCTCAGAAATTGAGTGGAATGGTCAGTTTGTATGGGCACTGTGGAGCACATTTGATCAAACCTGGGTTCAAGCTCCTTGTGAAACACAGTGGAACCTGACTGAAGCTAGCACAGGCCGCGAAAAATGTGTATATGTAGGATCTCAGGCAAAATAGAGAACAGCGGATGCAGGATCGGGAGACTGATCTCTAACCCGCGGCTGTGTTTCCAGACACTGGCTGCAGGACGTAGAGGAGGCAGACACATCTGCCAATTGTGACAGAGAGCTCGAACGGACACGCTTTATGATGCTCACAACCTCAAGTATGTACCTCTGTGCAGTTCTGCTTTTACATTGATACCATCCTAGTAGAACGATTGGCCATAAATTTTAATACTATGCTCAGTGCGTAAAAGACCCCCAAATTTTAAAAAGCAGTTTGCTCTTAATAGAAAATTAATCTGTGTTTGAGGTGTTTTTTATTAAAAAAATGTTCTGTCGTAGGTAATTCCCCCTGTCAAATGATCATTATTCCGGCCAACACCTTCAAAATCCTGCCCTGTGAGCTGCGATCCAACCTCGCCAAGAGGACGTGGGAATACAGCAAGCGCGCCAGCCAGTTGGTGTACGTCAGCCCAGAGGGGGGGCTGGTGGTCGTGCCTCGACCCGACAGGGAGGAGACCTTCCAATGCTGGTCTGTGGAGGAAAGCTTCCGGCAGCTTCTGGCCAACTATTGCGTGAGAGCTGAGGGCTCCGAAGAGACCACCACCCTGACAGGTCACTCCCAGAAGACTCAGCAGTCAATTGACCTTCCAGGAGAGCCATTGTCCTCCCAGCAGATAACCATGAAGACGTACTGGAAGGAGCTGATCGTGGTGTGCACGCTGCTGTGCTTCTCGCTGCTGGTCTTTTCCCTGTTTGTGGTCTACAGGAACCGGGACCGAATGAAATCCATGCTAAAGGAGGGCGAGTGCCCCAACATGCAGCAGAAAAAGCCCAGAGTCGTGGCCAAGCCCGTGGAGAGTTTACCACTCAATGGCAACACGCTCCCGACCTCCACCTCTGACCATAAAGGATACCAGACCCTCAATGACAACTACATCTGTAGCACGCCCACGCATGACTCCTCCCCTGACAATAGCAAGAGCTCTTCCGAGTCTGAGAAACGACCAGTGAACCTAAAGGAAAGTCATGTGGAGATCTCCCCCACCTGTCCCCGGCCCAGAGTTCGACTGGGCTCCGATATCAAGGACTCAGTTGTGTGAAGACGGCTTTCACGCTGGGACTACACTACTACAGTCAACAGATACGACTAGTGTTTGTTGAGTACATTTTTTTTTAAAAGGACAGAACACTACAAGCATCAAGCACACCACGAAAAAAAGAAAAGAAAAGGTCATCGCTTCCTTTTGAAGAGCACAGCTGGTTGAACATGAGGCCCTCTTCACCTCATTCTGTGATGTTAAAGGAGAGCAAGATTCATTTAAGGCACTTGAAGAAATGTAGCAGCTTGTTACTGCCATAAAAGATGGTTTGTTTTGTTTTTTTGGGCCATATAATCCGTCCTTGTTTTCAATGCACATTCTCACAGAAGAGAAGCCGTGCTCTTCAAGTTCAAAGCTACAGTCTTGCCACCACCTAATCAAAGCCACTCTGTACACCTCCTCATGCAGTCGAACTCCTCATGCAGTCAATGTCCTGAAGTACAGGAGTGGTTCTGACCTTAACAAGCATCCGAACGAAGTTCCAGGAGTAACAAAGAGTGACTGAGAACATCAGACATGTCTTCAGTCGGTCAATAATCTCATCCCAGAAAATAAAGGGCAGTTTTTTTTCTCCATGGAAGCCTTTTTAACTATCTATCTCAAAATTCAAGGCATGGATCACTGAAAATAACATGAACAAAATAAAGTTCTAGAGATGCAGTGTTATTGTTGGTGTCTGCATTTCATCTTTTCAAAGCAGAAGAAGTGAATACTGAAAATTGTGATTTTTAGCAAGAAAAATACTATTGGACTGTGGGCATGGAGATAAATTGTACCTGCCCACACAATCCAGAGAGAACCTGAACCTTGATATTACCTTAGGAACCGTAAACTACAGGCATACTATGCAAAACTACACCATGTGAAGTGGTGATATCAACCTTTTCACGTCTCCTTTTTCAGTATCGAAGAGGTTGGGCGAGGGAGCAGGGATGACTTTAAGAACCAGGTAGTTCCAGAGAACCTGAGCCGACCATTAACCCTCTCTTCTGCTCTGCAGGTTTTAATGCGATGTGATTTAATGTGTCACGAGCCTGGCAGATACACACATTCTCCTGTGTTTGTGATATGGCCAGATGTACTTCAAAGCGCCAAAAGACACTTTTTATGTTTTTTGTTCTGCATCTAAAACTCTTCTCCCGGTCAACTCTGCTGATCCACCAGTGTCTTATATGAACACTCTTGTAGTCACTGGGACACGCAAGCTGAAATTCATACCGGGAAAAACCCCCCACTCCTTGCTGATGATGTCGCCACTTTGGGAATGTGAAAGCTGCAGTATCTCTCTTATTTCACAGGGGGACAGGATACTGGCGTGGACTGAGTATCAGAATAATGGAAAAAGCCCACTTTCATGCCCCTGGAGTTATCCCTGTAAGGACTTCTTTAGCTCCACCAGGGCAGGTGACTTTATAATTAGAAATGGAAAGGGCACCTGTGTGTACTTCATATCAACAAAGGGAAGAACAAACAATGTGTCCATCTGCATTGTATGGTATATCAAATTAATGTTAGGTGGGAATTACATCATCTGCCACATCCTCACAATTTCCTACATACAAATTTCATTTTCCAAAGATGTGTATAATTATACCATACAGTGGCTAAATCCTTTAATTACATACCAGAGTTATTTTAAAATCGCAGCAGAAGTGTCGTGGAATGTATTGTTGAATTGTTGGATTGGAGTGTTTCAAAACCATCTGCTTTTTTTGGGGGGGACTAGATTTGTACAAAAGTTTAAAAAAGAAGAAAAAGATTTTTTTTAAAGCAAAACAGTGATTGTCTGTATATTTGTACTTCCATATTGTATTTGAGGGAACTTGTGCAAGATGTGTTGTTGTAGGAGTTTTGTTTACAGGAATTTGCACATTGTTGCTTTTGTATGGTTTTCCCGGAGCACTTTTTCTTAGTTTTGCACAGAACACTGTACAAGCCTTACCAGACGTGACATGCCTTCAAGCAACGTTTTGTTCCTGGGGAGATGAAACACTTGTGCCTGTGACAACGTCAACGGGCATGCTCCACAGTATCCAGCGCTAATGTGTGAGACACTTTAAACTTTGCTGTTCCTGTTTGCTAGTTCTGTTAAAATGGCTTACTCCTCAGTATTGTCAGTTTTGCATTGTGATAATAGTCACTGTGGATTTGCGTTTCAGTCCCTTTGCTGCCGAACAAATTGGTCCCTGGTGATGTCACTGTATGATACTGTGCCCCAACACACCTGAAGCTCCATTTGGGCACCCCTGCTCTCTCTTGTCCGGCTGAATCACTTTTAGAGCTATGCCAGAAACTGAGAAAAGATTGTATTAGTGATTAACTTTTAATCGGAAAATGAGGCATTCAAAAAAACTAAGTGGGTTCCATTGCAAATATGCATATTTTTGGTGTCTGTGTTTTTACTGATGAGTGTAGCAAGATTTCTGCTGACGCATATTGGCACCGTGATCTCCTCAAAGATCAATGGTTGGGGGAAAAAGTCATTTAAGCTTGGGAGAGCAAATAGATCTTTTAAAGTTTTACTAATTTATACCTTAAATATCAATTGAGATTCGGGGGGGGGGGTATTTGGCATGATTCATCATGTGATTCTGACACACGATAAGAAACTTTACACTACAGAGGCCTGCAAGTGTTTGAATGCTATGTTGGTGGACACAGTAGCCAGAGTTGCAGTGATGTCAAATTTCAAAATTTACTGTTAAAGAAGCACTCCTGTCAAGCCTCCCTTTTGTAAGAATACACCATGTTTGTCCAATTGAACTGCTCTGATGAAAATTGTCTGGTAACCTTTAACAATTTAAAGTTCTGTAAATTGGCCTTTTGTTATACAAAACTGTTGTGAAGTTTATTTTTTGTATTATATATTGCTATTGTTCTTGTTGTTTTTATTATACTGTACATAAAAAGCACAATTTTAATTTTTTTTAATAAAATAAAATACATGTTTTTGAATCCTGTTTCACGTGAGCTGTTATTGAATATTCTCCTTTTGAAATGTGCCTGAGGTTATTGAATTCATAACAAGCTGTTCCGTGCCTCTTTTTGCATAACCACAAAATGCGATTACTTCTCATCTGGCTTAATCCACACGGGGAGCAACTGCTCTGCGCTCTGATCAAAAGTACGCACAATTTGAATTGCAAATATGCCAGTTATCTACATCATAGTGCCTTGTGTGAGGTATTCTCACTCTCAAGAACACAATGTGTAATGAAAAATAGATTTGAAAAATGTATGAAGGCCCTTTTGATTATTTTCACATTGAGAATCGGTCTTACCTTTGTTTTTACAATCCCATGTAAAATGAATATGTGGACTCTCAACAATTGCTGTTATTGGGTTATTGGTTATTTTCAACTTTCAACAGAGCAACATGATTGTTCATTCTCTGTAAAGACTATTGACAATGCAGACAAAAATGTATATTGGATCTTGCCTGCACTTATTAGATATCGTTATAAAAACACAATATTAAACAATGTGCGGTTTTATTTACTCTATGCGGTTAAGAGTCGCGTGGAAACGGGGCGCTGGGATATGTATCAGCTTGCTGTCTGCCTTTACAGCGTTATCAGCTCACTGTGTGTGGAGTGTCAGCACACCTGACACGGTCACAGTCTATACAGCTGCTGCTCAAGAGGAAAACTCGTACAGTGTTTAATAGTCCTGGCAAATTCGGTTCAAATGTCAAATTAACTAGTTTCTTATTTTATCTTTAATTAACTTTTTTTTCTCCAAGAAAGGCGTGGGTCAGGTAGAGGATTCGTCATCTTTCTCCTCAACAGTTAACGGGTATTTGGACTGGTCTTTAGGGACAGATCTGGTCCAAATGGCCACCCTGACTTGGCTCCGTTTGCTGTTTTTTCTCATGACGGTTTGGGAAGGCAGGCGAGCGCAGCCCGCTAATGTGAGCAGCACATCGCCCGAGCAACCGTTTCCGTGGAGTCAGCCCAGGCTCCCGACCACCGTCCGACCGGATCATTACTACATCTACATCCACCCAGACCTTGTGGAGGACACCTTCATGGGTCAGATCCTGATTCTGGTCACCGCTTTGAATGACACCAACGTGATTGTGCTGAACAGCAAGGGTCTGACTATTAGGAGGGCCTTCCTCAAGGACTTAGCCTTGAACCGGACCAGCCGGGGACAACTCCCTCTGCGCCTACTGGAGTCCCGGTCCACCGAGCAACTGGCCTTCGTCTCAGAGACCTCCCTGAAAGCACAGCACAAGTACCAACTCTCCATCTCCTACAACAGCAGGATCTCAAACAGCTATTCCGGACTCTACAAAGCCTCCTACGTGATGCCTAACGGAACCTCCAGGTGGGTGAGCCAAAATAAGGGAACTGAAAACCAGGGTGAGCTTTCTGCATTTGTAGCACTCATTCTTACATCTGTAAATATACTGTATGTCGGGCATTTGCGCCCATCAACCAGCCTTCTTCACGTGAATCGGGATTTAATTCATTCATTCATTCATTTTCACTTCAGTGTCCAGTGACAGGAAACTGTTTTTTTTCCCTCTTTCTTTATTAGAACTATTGTAGCTACACACTTTGAGCCCACCTCAGCCAGGAAGGTTTTCCCTTGTTTTGATGAACCCAGCATGAAGGCGGTGTTCTCTCTCGTCGTTGTAAGAGAAAGTCACTACATAAGCCTCTCCAACATGCCCAAGGTGAGGCGAGACTCCACAGGGACATGGCTGGTTCCAGAAGGGTTCTTGTGCTTGTCCTCTCCTTAAGATAGTTTCTGACATTGCAGTATTATTCTCCTTTTTTAAATCTACCCTGATGTGTTTCTTAGTTTTCCTGTGCACACAACTATTTTTATTCTGATATTTAATGCACATATGCAGGCACACGTTCACTGTAATGCATGCAAAGGTCCTGCGTTTTACTGTTTACTGAAAGGCTCAATCTTTGTAAGTTTGTTGCAAAGGGTGCCATCCTACATCTGTCTTCGGGATTAGCAAATCCCTTAAGAAGATCCTCTGCTTGTCAAAATTTAATCGACAGTGTTCCAAATAAAAGGTCATTTTTTCGCCCCGTAGAAAGCCACAAAGCTTCGTAAAGACGGCCTTCAGGAGGACCACTACCTTACAAGTGTCAGGATGAGCAGCTACTTATTGGCTTTTGTAGTTTGTGATTTTTCCTTCAGCACCGCGGAGACAAAAAGAGGATTAAAGGTGTGTTGTCACTTTGGTTTTTTCCATCGTCATGACTAATAGACATGGTTAACAGCCCTCGGACTGAGCCCGGGGGTTAAATGGGCGGGGTCTGAGCATGTCCTCGTCTTTTATTCCATCTTTGGCAGGTGTCCATCTTTGCCTCCAGCCATCAGACTAATCAGACTCACTTCGCTCTCCACACTGCAGTTAGGATCTTAAACTTCTATGAGAAATATTTCCAGATTCCATATCCTCTTCCCAAAATAGGTAGGAGCTATTGTTACCAGGTTTTATTCCCATCGATTCAATGATTTCAACTCCATGCTAAAACATAGTACAAAGGCATTTGTTATTTCAGTTGCCTCCTCACTGGAGGACTTTTATCAAAATTTCCCTGGTTCATGTTGGGTTTATGACTACCTCTATCTTAAGATTAAAAATATAATAGATTCCTCTCATATTCCACAGTGGAACCATGTTTCACAATGGAAAACAATATTTCTACCTAAATTAGAATTAACTTTTAAATTCTAGAGTTAAAATTTAGAATTACATTTTTTTAGACCAATCATAATAAAGATGAACCTCATTTTAGCTACCAAGATGAATCACTTGTGTTTGCAATGTGGCAGGGTTTCTACTGTATCAGCCGACCAAAATTACTTGATAATGGAAAATAACTGAATTACGGGGTAGAACAAAATTACCCAATAAATATGAAAAATAATGCACTGTATTTGTTTCTTTTATTTAAGGGCTAAGAATAAAAAATTGATTCCACAGCGCTGCTATCCAGGTCCACTTAAAGTTTTACACCCAGCCAAACAGCAGTTGTGCTCAAACTCAAAGGATCTGAACCAATAACCCACAACCAACACATTAACCAACAATTTCGCTTTCTGCAGATATGGCCGCCATTCCCGATTTTGAGGCTGGAGCCATGGAGAACTGGGGACTGTTGACTTTCCGAGAGACCTCCCTGTTGTATGAGAGCCAGACGGACACTCTGAGGAATAAATTCCGGGTTAGCCTGGTTGTGGCCCACGAACTTGCTCACCAGGCAAGCGATCTCTTTCCGCTCTCGTTCCGCCCGATGTCGAAGCATCCTTCTGTACCATGACGAGCTGTTCTCTACACCATACATGTGCTCCGTAACGGCATGAATGTTTTAATTGGGCATGCTTGGACTCTGTGTAATCTGTGCACATTTGGCCGGTACAATGTCATGTGTAATAAACGTTACCCTGTCCTTTCCAAAAATGTGTTTCCAGTGGTTTGGGAACCTGGTCACCATGAATTGGTGGAGTGACCTGTGGTTGAATGAGGGCTTTGCCACCTACATGGAGTACAAGGCCATCGGTGACCTGGAACCCAGCTGGTGTGTGGTGAGTTGAGTTCCTCAGGGTCTTCAAGCTTTACCTTAATGCTTCTTTTACATTGCACCCTTAGAGAACGGATACCGTTTGTCTCCATGAAAAATATATTAGCGTCATTAGACAATGGGTTCAGTGGTGAGATGCAGAATTTATACCACTTCTTTTTAGGAGGACGAACTTCTCCTCATGGATGTGTACAGAGCCCTGGAGAGGGACTCCTATGCAACTTCTCACCCCGTTTCCTTGCCAGTCAGTGATGTGGCACAGATTCGACAGATGTTTGACATTGTCTCCTACTCCAAGGTCAGTGCAAGGCTGATAGCAAAGATATGCTTACAGGACACCTTCAAGTTGAAGTAAAATACTGTTATTTCAGTCATTCATTGGATCTACAAGTGGTTTTAAAACTATTTTTAAGGAGAACTGATAGTTGAGGATTTATTTCATGGTTGGGAAATTTGCATGCATTGTTATTATTTCTTAAAATATACATATTTGCAGTTTCCGTATAAGGGCACTTCAACCAAAAGTGATAACTCGTTCTTCGTTCTTTCTACCCACTGTCTAGCTAGTGTAATAATAAATGCATGAATGCTTCTATCGTTGTTATACCCGGAACAAAAGAGTGGAATAAAATCAGCATTCGTTCTCCTCTCAGGGTGCCAGTATAATCCGTATGCTCCGTGACTACCTGACCGAGAGTGTGTTTACCTATGGGATTCGCCTCTATTTGCGGCAAAACCGGTATAGCAGTGCTCAGCAGGATGACCTGTGGAGGGCGCTGTCTGAGGTATGGGGTTGTGTTCCCGCATGTGTCACCTGCCGGCTGTGTCTGTGTGCTGTGATGTCGGCGGTAGTCATCTGACCCTTTGGTTTGCAGGCAGCCCTGGTGAGCAAGAGACAAGTGAACGTGAAAGCTTTGATGGACACATGGACTGGACAGAAGGGCTATCCGGTGGTGTCAGTCAAGATTCAGGAAAACAGAATCCAGCTGCATCAGGAACTCTTCACCGTGACCAACCAGAGTGGCACAGAGTAAAGGAGAAAGACTCATTTTTGTTTATTTTGGTCTTCATACAACCCTCAGAACTACATTCAATGTGTTAAACAAATGTCTTCTTTCTTGTTAGCTTCCTATGGCAGATCCCAATTACCTTCTACACAAGCAACAAGCTCAACATCACCACTCATCTCATGAGAAGCGAAGAAGGTAATATAGTATTTCATAAATGTAAATCATGCCAATAATTTCATGAACTGTAGATGATTGCAGTTTTTTTTGGCTAAATTAATTTAGTTATTAGTTCTTTATATGGGCAGTTGACCAACTCTGGTCAAAGCCCAATTATAGGCTGGTGATTGGATAAAGGAAAAATAAATTCATGGAGAAGTGTTTTTCAGTTTCGAACTCACATGAAATATAATGCTGGAGTCCTGGAATAGCTTCCGGGTCAACCCCATTCACCTCTTTGTCTTTCAGAGTTCATTGAGCTTCCTTCCCAGGTTTCCTGGGTCAAGGCCAATGTCAACACCAGCGGTTTCTATAGGGTGGCCTACCATGGCGATGCCTTTAGGGCCCTGGTTGCTCAGCTGCACAGCGATTCGTCGGGCTTCAGCAAGGCAGACAGGGCTGGTCTGATAGATGATGTCTTTCACCTTGCCAGGTTCAAAGGATATATAAATATGCGCGTGCGCGCGTGTGTGTGTGTGTGTGTGTGTGTGTGTGTGTATCCAATTTTTAGCTAATTATTAGCTGAACTCCAGTATAGGGCTCAGTATGTGCTTTTGCCAAATCTGAGACACCAAGCCATATTAATCTTGTTTTAATGTCCCCCACAGCCAAGGGAGTGTGGCTTACAGTGACGCATTCGATCTCAGCACGTTCCTGAAGAAAGAGGAGGAATTCCTACCTATAAGTGTCTTTCTAGGTCACATGACCAACATGATCATCAAATTCTCCTTCAGCAAGCAGAAGTGCATTGTCCATTTGCTTCAGGTGAAGTCATCTTTCACGTTATACTGCCCTCTGTTGACGTTGCAAAGTGTGACACCAGCATGATTGGCAATATTAATTCCGGTCAATATGTAATTGTTATGAAGAGACGTTCATGTGTGCCGGCTTTAGTTTCCCTGCTAAATGTTTGTTGTTAAAGTCATTAGTTGACTGATTGTGTGTGACTCTTTTGCATCACCAGAAACACCAATGGAAAATGCTGCGAAAGTTGACTGTGACTCACAGCTGGGAGGACGAAGGCTCTCTGTCCGACCAGAACAGGAGAGCCAAGCTCCTGGCCCTGGCCACCGCGGGGCGCTATCGGGCTGCTGTGCAGGAGGCTTTGCGCCTCTTCCACTTCTGGATGGCGAAAGACGGGAAACATCCGTAAGATGCAAGAAATCTTAGTCTGTAGAAGTGGGTGGGGGTGGCATACTGGGACTAGGAGGATGTACTAAACAGAAACAGCTCAGTGTCGTATTTACTGTCTGAGGGGATTTTTCAACAAGGGTACCCCCCCCCCACCTCTGTTGCATTACAGGATAACACTATATTATTGTACCATGTGTGCTGGGTCTTCTGAGTTCCATATTATGCTTACATGTTCAGATGAATCAGAAGCTGATATATTTAGTTGGAATCGCCGAATTGTGCGAATGTATCGTGTCACGTCTCCGCAACTCCCACCAACACACACGGGTAGGTTGCGGGAGTAAGACTAGTCTCCTCCTAGAAGCTGCTAGCGGACTCTTTTTATGGCAACAAGCCAAGAGAAGGCGTGGCCAATTTCACACAAAAACATTGTGCTCCGCCCATGTGCTCTCCTGATGACCATCGGTAAATGACATGGGCTGTGGGGGGGGTATACTCAGACATAAGGTCAACCAAAGCTCAGCAGTGGATTTTCCAGGTTTAGAGCGCACTTACTAATAACATAGGAAACCTTACAGGAAGGAAGATTAACACTTTTTTACCCAGGAATGTATACTTTACCCCTTGTGGCTAAAGTGTGTAATTGCAGCTGTTGAAACTTTTAAAACTTGTCCCCTACACAACCACGTACATTTTAATCATTATAATATTAGTATTATTACTTTTGCAGTCCAAAGACCCCTGAATTGTGCATTTGGAACCTGGAATTGTGAAGCACTTCTGTTCAATATACAAATTAGGGTTATTAGTTAGTTGATTAATTGACAAATAATACGTATTTATTTGTTATCTGGTGTACCTCATTGTTAGGGTGCACGTTTTAATATCCTCCCTAGATGTTTACATATAAAATGGCTTTCCCCCATTTTTAGAAAGAAAACCACATGGCTGAGTTATTGGAAATCGATACAGATACCGCAGCACTTAAAATCTCACATCTAAAACGCTGAGACAAAGCATTGATTTGAATGAAGAGTGATTGTTTTCTTCAGTAAAGGACTTGGCATCATTATGAAGTCTCACCTCTCCAGGTGATAGCGTCCCCTGGCCCTTACACGCATGCTGGTGATTTGGCTTTGCAGGTTGCCTCTGACGTTGCGGCCACTGATATTCCGAGTGGGCATCAGGAGAGGAGGGCCTGCGGAATGGAAATTCCTACTGAAAAAATACCAGCAAAATGTCTCTAGCAAGGAGAAGGCGGTCATGTTAAAGGCACTCTGTCGGACCACCAGTCAGAGGAAGAAAATGTGGTATGTGATCGTTGCTTACTCTAAGTCCAATGTTCAACAGGATTGTAATGTCTGTGTTCACAGTGGAAAACCCTACTTCAAATTAATAGAATATACCCGTAATAACTGAAACCCGTTTGACTGTGGATTTCAGTTGGGGTAGTCATACAGTGCAATCCTTCTGTTACTAGGATACTTCTTGCAGCACTACGGGGCAACGTGATCAAGACCCAGGACCTGGCTATTGTCGTGGAACAGCTGGCATATCAACCCAGGAGCAATGCACTTGTTTGGAAATTCCTGAAAAGTAACTGGGACATCCTCCTGCAGAAGTATGTAACGTTTTTTTTAAAAGTACAACATCTATTTTCATTTAAACCGATTCTCTTTTTATAGTGATTGAGAGTAATTGATTGATTGAGAGAGTAATTACTTTAAACCCCCAGACATTAACCATTTCTATTTGAAAACCGGAATAAGTGGTCCCATTAGCGATGTTTTACCATCTGTTCTTGTCAAAGTATCATTTTCTAATTGACTACATTATTTTACTGTTCTTTCTTTCCTGGATGGCTTTGGAGTGGGTCTATTTGGCAATAGTAAGACCCAGAGAATATGTCAATTGTCAGTTCTGAAGATATTTTTGCTTTCATTACCACTAGTTAATTAATTTTCTTTTCTGTTTTAAACTCAGGTTTTCCTTAGGATCCCCATATCTGTCTGGCATTGTGACATCTGTAACATCACATCTTAATTCAATAGAGAAGTATAATGAAGTAAGTGAAACCAAATTAAACACAATGGCCTACATAACACATTTAATCAATTTAAACACAGCCGTTGAATAAACTGTTCACATCTTGTAATCAAGACAGTCATCGATTTCACCCGTGTGAGACAAATCTAGAATTATGCGCAGGCCTGAATGTTTGTACAGTCTTTTATCGCCTTTTTGCCTGTCTGTCTATCCCAGGTGAGAGACTTCTTCATCACTGAACGGAGGCTCGGTCACCTCTCCTTTGTCAAACTCTCCCTGGAAATAATTCAAGTGAACATCCAGTGGTTAAAGTCTAATACCAAGCCCATCCAGGCCTGGCTGAAAAAGATGTACCCAAAAACCTTCAAAGCGTACCAATATTGCCGCAAAAACATCACCTATCGCTTCAAGTGGGGCACTGCTATTCATTTTCAAATTTAGATCTTAAATGAATACAATTTACATAATTGCACAATTAATTTCATAATTAAACTGCCATTATGTGCATAGTATAATATAAACCATGAGTGTCTGGTCAATAGAATAGTGCAAAAAAAAGTGCTTAATTGCACAAAAATCATGTTTATTATATGAAATTTTTTGGGGAAATTGGGAAATTGTTGGTTATTTGAAAAATTGGCATGAGTATAAAAACATTAAAATATCTGCTTCTTGATTTTTGCATATTTTATATTTTAAGCATTGGCTCCACCCCCCCCCATACGGTTATGAGGGATTACTTCTTCATCTTTCTCCTCTCCTGTGTAAATTATGGTAATCAATATCCGTGTTTTTAAAAAACACACATTTAGGTGGGGTGTCATGCTTTCACAGTGACTCACCCAAGGCAAAGGGTGATGAAAGTATATCTTGCTCACACAGAATCTCCCTGTAAGCCACTACTTGTAAATATTTCAAACAGGCTAAACACCCTTTGCACACACATTAAGAAAAGGCATAGAGGGCATTTAACATTGATTTAAGAGCCAGCAAGCACCATGCATTCTCGTAACATGGTGTGTAAATGGTGTCTTAGCTGGTTTCTCTTCTTACAGTGATGCTATACTAATATTTAATACCACACTGGGACACCCAAGATTTAGGTGTATCTAACATAAAACATCTCACTAGTGCACAGTAAGTTTGAGCTGCTTGTTATGGAGGGTGGGGTTTAATAATGATCAGGTCAACAAAGCCCAACCATTGTGGCATGTGTCTGATAAAAATGTCCGTCCACACCTGGCAGGGAAACATTCCACGTGAATAATAACTTGTGAGCGGAATCCGTACTAGGAATAAAGAAATGGACCCAGAGTTATTGAAAATGTGTATTTAAAACTTTAATACAAGAACGTGAAATACACAGCATTCCTGAACATGTGTATGCTAAAGTTTATTTTAAAAATAGGTTTAGGTAAGTGACTATAGTTGCTAACTTGCCTGCCTGGCACCATGTAGTGTGGGGAGTTACTGGGTAACCCGTCAAATTTAAATTGAGGGATTGTGTATACATAAGTACAGTAGGTATTAGTTAAAGGTGTAAATTGCAAAGTCTGGAACCAAAAAACGCAGAGATTTGATAATTTAATAATAATAATAATAATAATAATAATAATAATACGATGGGTAGCTATTAGTCGGTTTCCAAAATAATAAAATGGAGTACGGATGTAACTCTATTAGCTCGGCTACGTACATGGACGTTAGAGTAAGCAGTTTTCAGCATAAAATCTTGCAGACTTTACAATGTTAAGGCACCCGAAATGTGTATTTATACAGCATCTTGATATGCTTTTATCGTTTTTCATATTAAACACCTAAAAAACAGATATTATATACCTACTATGAAAAATAAATAAACGTATATAAAGGTTGGGCTACACTTCCACAACTACAACATGTATGAAGACAACTGAACACATAAAAATGTATTTTATTTAAAAGACAATTCGACATCCAAAATGTCGGTATAAAAGTGATTCTAAGAACACTTTCTCCATGAAAAAGGAAACCACTGACATCAGGTAACTTTGATTTCCGTAAAATTGGTCTAAAATCTTCAGTCCTCGCAGACAGGCCTAGTAAGTAAGAAAATTAACTGTGTAGGTTTGTAAGACAAGTAATAGAAAGAGAAGTTTCCGCTGTTCTCAACCAATCTCCCGGGCACTGCTTACGTTCATAACGGTTTAGTTGTGAACTATTAACCTACTATTTAGAATATTCGATCCATTAAACGTTAACTCGCTTCATCAATACCTTACGATTGGGTTTCAGTCCTCGTAGTGTCTGTATGGTTACACGTGAACAGGTGGGTGAGCAGACACGCCTCTTTTAGAGTCGGTGATCTATATTGGTCGGCTGATGGGCGAAGCAACTAAGGATGAAAGCGGTTTTAATCAGAAAGTTTGTTTCGATTCTTGTTATAGTGCCACGGATTCTGCTACACCGTTTGATTAAGTGGTTAAAGTAGGAAAAAGTGAGGTGCGGCGGTTGACGATTTCTTTTTACGTTTACACACGCTCTTTGTTAGCGCTTAAGCTCAGTTTTCTATGTTTGCAGTACTTTTAATTACTTGGTTTTATATCCTATTTCATACATTTTGTTGACAAGACTTGAAATTCTCCAGTTGCATGATGCTGCATATTAATTCTAAAAAGGTAAACGTGGACAGCCTCCGAAGGCTGTTTTCTGCGTGTGATGTGAACAAATCGGGCCGGATCGAGTATGAGGACCTAAAAGTTGTTTGTAAAGAGCTCAATGTTCCAAACGCAGAGATTAAGGCTTTATTCGACAAGTTGGATATGGACCAAGATGGGTACATTGACTTCAGCGACTTTTCAGCCCGGTACAACGAGGTTTCCGAAACACTAGATTTCGCCTTGTTTGAGGCGACACGGCAGAATCAGAGAAGCGCTTGGGAAGAATTTGAGGACAGGATGGAAGGCGGTGTTATCTTCTTGGGAAGGTATGTCGAGCAAATTAAAGTGGGAATTAAAGACGCTGGGTGCATTTCTTACCTACACGTGTATAGGTTTAGCGTCTGCAGTGCACATTCAAGCAGAAACGCCCGGGACTGGTTTGGCCCGTTGAGTGGTTTAATTCGTGTTAAGTAAATCAAATTGCGGTACTGTGCTATGTGTAAACGTCGTGTACACGTATTTCTTCACTAAAGTTTAACACCTAAATAGCTGAACTGATGGCTACATTATTCGTTCCCGTTCCAGGAGCCGGGAACATTTGGCTGAATTGTACCAACAGATCCACTCTTCTTCAGACTTTTTCATGCTTCAGAAGTTTGAAGGTTTGATTATAAGCCTGGTGAGCGAAGGCAAGGAGCACACCATGGAGAGTCGGCACCTGGAGAGTAACCTGAGACGGTGAGAGACTTGACTGGCTCACAGAACGATCACCGAGTGTCAGGCATTGATATGCTGGTTTTATTTATGCTAGCCGCAATAAAAGGCTAATTCAATAAATCGATTCCCTAATTTTTTTTCTTCTGATAATTAAAATGTCTGACTTTGACATTTGTCCGTTAACTTATTAAATGTAGGAAGTATAACGTCACCTTTGTACCGGTATGGGTCCAGAACCTTATTTAGGGCTACCCAAAACTGACTGCTTAAAATGAGCTGCCATTCTTATTAACCTTTTAATGGACTCCTTGAGCCTCGTTAATGCAGATATGTAGGCTGTATGGAGACAAATGCTGATAATCTGTCTATGATCAAGTTTTACTAACTGCAATTTATGAAGCGCTAAACTGAATTTTTATTCTTTTCAAAATCACCTGGTTGCACCAATTTGTGGGGAATTGCATTTCATTTAAATTTTTTTTTCTTCTGGTGATGACAAATGGTGCCGATTCGTTACATTAGTGTTGACTGTTGAATATTCAAAGGTGTTTCAGGTTAAACGGTACACCCTACTATTCTCTCTCAGAATGTCTTGCCGTGGTTCTCAAGCGATCTGGATCTAGAGCCGTCACTTGATGTTGGGGTAGCACTGATGGCACACAAATGTAGTCGAATAAAGCAGGGTGTCTAACTGAATGGCCACCAAGGTCCTGCGTGAAGGAACCCTAGGCTAGCTGGAAACTCTGCTTTGCTGACAGAACTGAAGAGACAACCACCCGCCAACTGACTGAGCTGGAGGTGGAGTGGCAGCAGCAGCTCGCCCGAGTGGAGCAGCGGGTGAGGGAGGAGGTGAGGAGGGGGGATGG
>JAOVYW010074146.1:0-11670 GCA_025775045.1 Hiodon tergisus
TTTGCATGCCATGTTCGTTGTCAACGTTTTGTCAGTTTGAAAGTGGACCCCCCCCCCCCCCCCAGCTTCTTAGGGTCCCCTAAAAGAAAAACAATGACTTTAAGAACGTTGACTGAATGAGGAATCTGGTAGAAACCAAAAACTGCACTACCCCACGGCTTGGCTGAGGAGATTGTGGAGCAAGTGTGGCCTGCTGACAAAGCTTGTGGTTTTGCTCAGTTCACAGGCAAAACATTAGGTAAATGGCAGAAATTTATATGAAGGCCTCGTGTTGCAACTGATGGTGGTAAGAAGGGTAGCCCTAACTGCCCAGTACAGAGAACATGCTCTGGAAATGACTAGCGGATGGTGAGGGATAGCTTAATGATATAAACGATTTATGCGTAGCATACCATTGCTTTCTGAAGAGCCAAATGGCATATGGAACTTTAAAAATATCCTCCCTCTTTCAAGTCTGATGCAGTGATTAGTGAGCGATAATTGGATAGGGGTGCCCAGATAAAGAGAACATTGAGTTTTTCTGTAAATCTACCAGGAAATATGTGGTGAAGCGAGGATTAGATCTTTAATAAGCTGGTACTCAGCAGAATCAAAAGAGCTGCTAATGGCATGTAATCAATGGACAGGATCAAATCAGGGTGGCAATCAACATCAAAGAATTGCCTGCATTTTTGGACTCAGGGTTTTAAGCAATCGTGTTAAATGTGGCTTTATCAGTGTGTTTAATGCTTTTGGCCAATTAGTGTTGTGGTTCCCTCACTCTGTCTCTCTTTGTTTGCCCTCCTTCACCTGCTATTTTCTCCTCACTTCCCCCTCCATGTCACTTACGCCTTTGCTTCCAGTATCTACCTGGGGAGCCAAATCAGCTCAGACGGAAATGTCAACAATAAAATGGTATTGAAGTACTTTTGTATTTTTTGTGTTTCCACACACAATTCTCTATACCGGCATGCGAGCAATCCATAAATATGAGGCTGATATGCAGAGGTCTCTAACTCAGGTCAGGGAGGACATAGGTGAATTAGGGCAACATGTAAAACCAGTTAGATTGGAACCACGTTGGAACTCATGTGAGGGTCCCTGCAAAAGAGAACATAGGCAAAGCGGGTTGCTTTAAATATTAAATTTCAACTCGTTTAGTCACTTACCTGACGAACAATTGGGAATTATGAACTTGAGTTTCACAATTAAGTTACATTTATAAGGGATCTTTTGGTGTTAGTGAAGTCAAGCATGATCTTCACTTAAAAATCGTCAATTATCGTGTTCTCTGAAGTGAATAACTCTAATCCTGTGTGTGTTTTTTAGACTTTCCACCCACACTGATTATTATAGCATCTCACAATAAGACAAGGTGACCAATTCCCTGTCGTTCTGTCCCACATTGTTTTTCCTGACACCACCAATTACCTCTCTATCCTTCTGTATTTTTTCTATATCAATTCTTAGATTGACAGAATCTCCTTTCTGCTAGTTTTTCATTTCTTTCTTTTTTACTGTCCCTCCTTTTGAATGATTTTTCATATGCCTTTCCATCCAGACAAAAGCAGATAGCATTCCCTTCTGTACACTCATATATACACATTCATACTTAATATATATGCCTGACCTATTCTGGTCATATAGCCCGTAGCTCTTCAATTCTACACCCTTATAAGGCATAATTTAAAAATTTATTTCCACATAATGTTCTTGATAAATAAACTTTTTTTTAAACTGTGCTGGATTACGCAAAACTGTTTTACTTAAACTGCAATTAATTTACATCCGCCATACTTTCATTAGGTTTCTTGAGCACATGCTTCTGACAGTGTTTATATCCAAACGGCATGGTCAAACGTGTGGACGGGAAGTAAAACGGATAACTGACCCTCTCGAAAAGCCAAAAGGTTTCTGCCACTGCTTCTGCCAATACATATACACACCCAAAGCAATGTAATCAGGATAAATCATGCAGACCATCAATGGACATATATGAACTGTGCTAGATCAATATAATTAATTCCCTTTTGGCAACTGAAAAACTACGCATTTAATATGTGTTTAATAAAGTTACCAAGTATTTAACCAAATCAGGTTATTATTATTTTATCGTCTTGAAGAAGATTATAAAAAATAAAATAATTTATTCATTCAACTGTTTTATAATGAAAAATGGTGGAATATCCCATATGGTTGAAACTGTCCTTGACAGAGGCCTGTCCAAAGAAAAAATAATGCCCAGTCAAAGAGTTTAGGAGGAGAAGTTGTTTAAATGAGGCACAAAACATCACACAAATGCATAACATTTAGCTGCTCGAGGCGGCCTTGTTTTTTATCATATCATAAGGGAAGTTCAGTGAGGTTTTTATTGACTTTTTCAGAAAAGAAAAAAAATGCACTGTAGCCGCCACGTAAAAATACAGATATTGTAGCTTTTTATGCAATTCACAAAATATTGCAATGAATATGCATTTACAAAATGTTTCATGGAGTGCATCATTTTGAATAAAACGGTAATTAGCATTCAGGCTAATTAAGTCCAAATGTACGTATGCATGTAGGTATGATTGCATATTTAAAAGCGACTGTCCTTTGTGACTGCAATCTGATGAACTTCCGTTGTGAATGTAAGGCAATACTTTACATTTCACCTCTTCTGAGACAAAGTTTTTCAGCTTGACAATGCTCCAGTCCCCCTCAGCTATAGGTCATCAACAAGTGGATTTGAGGAGCACGAGTAAGAATTCACTCCTATCACAGCCCTCAATATATGTGAGATAGCACAAACGTGATGGTTGTTTCCATCTCCAAACCAGACTGAAATGGGGAAACTTATTTTTAAAATAGTGTAGAACAGTGTGGGATCCTTGATAACCCATGACCTTCTGACTGCATGTGGTCGCCTGACTCAGATGACATGCTGTTGGCATTTCAATTAATATTTCACCATCTCTACGTCACAGTAATTGAACTTCTATAATTGAAATTGAGTGCTTTGTAATCATAATCAGAAAATCAATTGCTTACAAAGAATGCTTACAAATAAATACTTTATTTCTTTCTTATGCATAGGACAATTTCACTTAACTAATATACTTTATTAAAAGATTAAAGCAGCACTTCAGCGACAAATATCAACAATGTAAACAAAGCTATATTACAAGAACTTTATGTAATGGTATTCAATGAAGAAGCATTATCATAAGGAAACACTCAAAACACTTCACAATCAACAGTTTACAAATATACTTTTCCCCCAATAACAAAAAGTTAAATGCAGTGTTTCCAAGACAATATCTAATGATTCTTTGATTACTTCAAAATACTTCTGAATTGGTAGTATTTTGAACACCACCACCTCAAAGTAGACAAGGCAAATGCAAAGCTTGTAGAATCTTGGGAATGACAGTTACCATTCTTATCGCTAAAAACCATGCTTCAAAAGTCGCACAAACATTAGAGATACACAAGTTTAGAGATAAAATACTAGAAGACTGGATTTATTGTCAAATGCTCTTCGCTAATCTCTACGGAAATAAAGGCCCTGTCCTCACAGCCAGTTAGACATCGTGGGAATGAAGTATCATATACTAAAAGTACAAAAAAGATGGCCGAAGAGAGAGGGAGAAGGAAAGTGCAAAAGAAAGGTACAAAAAAGAAAACACATTTACGGAATACACTGAATAAAGACATGTCGGATATAAAACCAGATAAATGCCAACATTTCACTAGAACATTGCCAATTCAAGGGATGATTTGGGGAAATTAAGGAAAGTGCATCTTTTAACCCACGATTTATTGGCTCAATTTCTCATTGTTATTTAGCTTTCATAAAACCTTTTGTGAATTGCCTTCATTACATACCAGTATTACTGGGCAAAGACTGGGTCAAAAGAATTCTATTTCTTATAGAACTTAAAGCCCTTTTTTGCAAATATGGTCAATGTCAGTTTAACCCAGAAGCTTTGATATGAGACAAGAATTAGTCAGACATTTAAATGCTTTTAAAGCAGCAATAACTGGGCATAAAGATCCTTTGAAAAAATATATAACTGACTTAGTATTTAATGAATACTACACAACAAGGTATAATACACAGGGCTGAGTGACACTAAATTTCTGACATGCAAGAACAGATTTATCCCTTTCTGACAGATCGCTTGCTTGAATATACCAGAGAGATCACCAAAGCTGAGCCAGCTAATCTTATGAGAGTAATTTTTTTTTCACATATGGTTTCACACATGGTTTAACAGATTGATACTCAATCAATATATATTGATACTCAAGAGGTTTTGACCATTATATGCATACCTGTGTTTTATGTGAGACGTCAGGAAATACTGATTTCGATTTATCGACAAAAAGCATGTCACGCAACACATGCATTAACTTCCAATTGTTGAATATCTATTAAGAAACTTATCGGACACCCAGAGAAAAACATAAACCGAAAAGCCTGCGTTAAAAATACGTATATTTCATAGATAGCTGTCTGATGAAATTGTGTTTCAAATAAAATATATCATATGACAAGTGCATAGCAAAAACATTTAAAACATGAATAACCCCATTCACAATAGCCACATACTGACTTTCAAAATAACAAAGGAAATCTTAAAAGAACAAACGCATCCAGTTTCAGGGGATAAAGGAGATTATATGGAACCCGTTTCATAAATAAATTAATGGGTGATGCCTGGAGTAAAGTGTAATAGACACCTCATTTTGGGGAAAAAAAGCATTAGCAGGTTTTATCAAACTCCAAACATTGTGCCTACTTTTACACAATATCGGGTCTTTGGTATAAGCAGATACACTTCATAGATTTAGAATTTATGTCAGAAGTTTAACCTTGTCATCTTGTCTTTAAGGCATAAGATATCTTTTCCATGAACTTTTTCAAAGACAGAAACACCTCATTTACTATTGCTGACTATTGCTGTGATTAAATGTATGCATTAACTCAGAAGTATCATGTCATTTCTTTTGAACAAAAAGAAAGACTAAATCCACTAGCTCAAAGTTTTAAGTAAGCATGCATGCATTTAAAAAAAGTGGTCTACTGAGTGTCATAACTAGAACCTTCTAATACTGATTAAATTACTAATGAAAACAATGCACGCTTAATAACACCTGGAATGCACTGAGGTCAACCTGGGCATCACCATTCTAACTGATTTAGAGTGTGGTCTAACACTTATTACCACTCGTCTTGCACTGCAAAATAAATCACATACAAGGCATTTTATTTAGTCCTTTTACCTAGTTCCTGTAATTACCAAACCATACAACTTCCACAAGAAATATGGAGAGACCCGCCCTCCCGGTCGACGCTAAATGGGTAGCGTGGTGTCCAGAAGGTTGCCGAGTGACAGTGTGCAAAGGGTGGCCGAAGACACAGAGCAAAGGTGGGTCCTAGGTGGAGGGTTTACTGTAACCAAACAGTCCGACCGGAAGGTACTTGACATGAGTGGGCCACTGGGCAGCAAGTTGGAAGAACTTGACGTCATTCCACTCTACTCCATCTACAGACACTAAAAACATTTGGAACAAGGACAGGGAATGTCATCAAGGAATTTGTTTAGACGTGCTAATTAACACTTTTTTCTTCTCTTTTGATTGTTATCAATTTATTTCTCCCCAACTCTGAAAGTAAATCATGCTTTAAAGTTAGCCAATATAAAACTTTCTGAGGAATTAAAATTTACACAATGTCTGACACAGTGACCAATCAACATGGTATTCAGCAAATTTATTACATATGGAATGTTACAAAACCAATTCCTGGTTCCAGTCTATACCCTCACTCCTTCCCAGGTTCTAATCCAGAAATAACCCCCTGGTTCTGGCCCAGACCATCCCTCTTCCCAGTTAGACTGCCAGTCAGTACCTTTCAGGATGGTCTGCTGCTGCTTGGCAGAGCAGATGAGTCTGGTAATGCCCTCGATGACCTGACTCTTAGAGTCTAATTCCTTATCCTTGGGCTTTTTCCCCAAGAATATGGTGGGCACTGCAGGGCAACGGAGATGATTATAAAACACATACTGAAAATCATAATTACCACCAAAAACTAAAATGATTAGGGACAGCAGGTGACTTCTGAAAAATGTCAGTTTACCTCATTGATTAAAAATGTGTTCAGATTGGTATGCTTTTAATGTTGGCATGCTTGTAACTCTTTTGTGCCTGCGCTCATTTCAATGTCTACAAATTTGCCCACCAGTCTCACCTTTTTTGTTCTTTTCCTTGGTGACTACTGTCATGGCCATGGTGTTTCCCTGAGGCTGGGATTCAGTGGCACCGCCTCCTGGCAGCCGGCTGACCTGCAGTGAGCGAAACTCACTCTTTAGGGTGTTCTTGGAGCTTGCGTCGCGCCGTTCCCCCTCCCGTCGCTTCTCTGCCCCTGGTGCCATCCAGTAGTCCACCTGAAGCCCGATGGCATCCACTCCATGGGACATGCTGGGGCTCCTGGTAGGGGTAGGGGGGGTAGCCATCAATCTTGAAAGAAAAGACTAGATTGGCTAAATTAGGTGTAAATAATGGCTGATGGCCTGCTTACCCCAGCACAGTTAATCCACTGCTCAAAGAGGGAGAGGAGGGCGGCGTGGGAGCCACCTCTTTAACCCCCCCTGTGGGCGACCCGTGGGATGGTGGGGAGGTGGAGGGAACAGCTAGGCTGACAGCTAAACCTTCTTCAGTTTCTCCACCTGGAAGAACGAAAGATGATTTCCAACAGGGAGGCTAATTTAAGACTTTTTTTTATGTCATCACAACACTGGAAGGGAGACATCTCTTTCCCCACCCCACACTGAACTGTCACTCTGAACATATTGAAATAGCTGTCCACCTGCAGATGCTGGACTGGGCTCAATCAATCCCACCTTCACAACCTGTCAAACACAAAAAGGCTCATCACTTATAATCACATCACTTTGTACTCTGGTATTCCCAGTGAGACAAATTTTTATAACTTGGAATCGCCAATATAGCCTTTTTTGTGCCAATGACTCGTGGCTACAGATCTTGCCACCACACACGAGGAGGGTGACCATTAAGATTAGCCATCTCTAATGTAAACCCCTTCATGCCATCTGTCTCTTTTACAGATGAAGGCCACACAGCCCACACGACAGGTTCAGCACCGATTGGAGGAGAGGCACATCCCTTTCTGCAGGCACCTGGGAAGCTGACAAGAGATGAAAAGGGGCTATTGATGGGTATAATCTCTGCTGTACAGTTTGCTTAAGAAACGCTTACCCCAACAAAGGGAATAAACTTTTGATAGGAGTCTTCATCATGACTAGATGGGGGGGAAAAAACACAACATTAAATACAGTCAACAACAAACACCGTTCCCAAGCTGAAAATAATATGTGGGTTGCCTACTTTTGTTAGAGATATAACTCTGTAACTGGACCGAATCCACTTGCACAGTGAGGATACAAAACCCTATACAGAGCGTAAACAGGACAGCATGAGTTCTACTCACATTTTGTGTTTACAGGTTAGCATGGCCTCAGCAATGGGCAGCTGGTGGGTGACGACAGCGCCACTCATGTACTGGGTGATGCGGCTGGCCACATCCAGCACATCTGAAGTGGTAACAATGGACATGAAGCAACCCACTTATTTTAACACTGAATGCCCTTCACTTTGTAGCATTAGCTTGTATTTGTTTGGGCCAACCTCGATATACATTTATCAATAAGACTTGGAGAATGCCTGGATAGGGTCGCTTCATAAGAAGAATACTTCAGCATCATAAAAAGCAACAGAGAGGGGGGCAAGGGGTACCAGTCTGCGGAGGTTCGCAGCGGCTGAACAGGTCTCGCCAGGCGCTGTCCAGGAAGGCAGAACCATAGCGGTTGTCCAAGGCAGCAAGGTGCTTAGCCACGGGATGTGAACCTACAGACAAGGGAGACATATGGACATGTTTACACTTTGTTTGTTTTGCAGACACTCATTCGTTGAGACTTACAGTGTGGGTATACTGTGCTCACACCAGGGCCTCTGACTAGAAATCAAACCTTAGTTCCTCAATCTTACATACAAGAGACAGAAAACACGATAAATTTGCCTATTTAGCAGGACTTACTGTGAACTCCTGACGATTAGTTCCTGGAGCAAAAGATTTAGGTCATTGGCATCATAGGTTTAGATGACCCGAGTTCGATCCCTGGCTAGGGTGGCTAGAAGCCCAGGGGCTAGGGGGGTTGAATATTGAGTTTTACATTGGTGCCATGACCCGGATACTTGACGCTAATGCTTATCGGTCGGCTGAGGTTAGTGGGGGAGAGTGTAGTGGGGCTCATTGTAAATGAGCTAGCTACTGAAAGTGATGTCACTCCCTAGAGTCAAAGAAATATGTACAAAGAGTAAGATTAGTTCCTGGAGCGAGTCTTTGGCTTATTGAACTAATCGTAACTCTTCGTCTGTTTGGACGACCCGGCTAGGGCAAGTGGAAGCCCGGTGGCCAGGGGAATTAGGGGGAATAGGGTGCATTACACTTAGCTAAAGACTTAATATCCCAGCTGAGGGAACCAACAGAACTCTCCTCTTCCTTGTCTAAGGCAAGAGCTCCACTATACATTTCTACTTCTCCACTGTTGTCTCCACTGCTAAGGTAACCTTTTACCAATCCGAATCCAGGCATTCACTAATAGCCCATGCAAACTTCTGTTGCAGCTCAGCTCCGGCACAAGACCCTCACTCTCGCCAACTAAGTGACCACTGGATAAGCCCCCTCTTCACACCCTTTTCCCACCAGACCCCAGTGTTCTGCCACAGCTTAATGTCTAGTAGTCCATTCTCTGTGAGGCCAACTCTTAACTTCTCAACTCTTCTCCTCATCCTCACCCAAATGGTGGAATTAACTGCCAGCATCAGAATCATCCACTACCTTCAGGAGGAAACGAAAAACCTCACTTGTTCCAAGGGCACCTCGTAAGAAAGGCAGTTGTTTGAGTAAATGCTGTGACACTGCATTGATTGACCTGCTTTGCGGCACACTGGGTCACTCCCTACCTCTTACCACACATCTGTTATTACAGAAACTCATGAAAACACATAGATTTTAATTATAATGTTCCAGAGTATCTTAGCCCCGTAAAGGAAACTCTGTTCTTCAGAGCTATCAAAAGCTTAGGTCTTTGCTCACAGATTTTGGGTAAAATCACATACTTTTCCCATGCATCGATTGCTCTCACATGATACAATTTTCCCTTTGAGCAAAGGGAAGATTTATTTTAAAAAATTCACCACAATGGGGTAAATGATTGATTTCTCATCAAGACTATCCCTGCTACTTGTAAGATCCAAACTGCGTCACTCCATTGAATGAAAATGCTCCTGCTCACCGATAGGAACCACCAGGAACCTGATGAGGCTCAGCCAATCAGAAGTCTTGTTGGCCAGTTGGGTGACGAAGAAGCGCAGGATGGCCCCCAGGTAGCTCTGCCCCCCAACTGCGGCCACTTTCACCGGTTTGGGCATGAAGGAGTTACAGTTACAGCTGCATCAGAGTTGTGAAGAAGTAGAAGAATTAAGAAGAGAGGGTACAGAGATAAAACGGACAGAATAAGGCGTGGATAGAAACAGAAGGCAAGTTATAGCCATAACATGCTATGAAGTTGTAAGATACCTTGATCACATGGAATTGGTGTTTGATGGTCGTAGTACCATCTAGCAAGATGCTTTAAATTAGTTTCTACATTTTAAATCAGGTTGTGCAAATCAGAAGCAGAATGTGACTGGAGTGCTGGCTAAATTAAAAAGCAGCATTAATTGTAAGAAATGCATGTCAGCTGAATTTTGCGTGCATCCTTAACTTTAATCCCTGAAACTTGTATGGTATGAAGAGAACCAGACACTCACAATCTCTGAATGCGCGCAAGGACTGCAGAGAGGACTGCCTGGACCTCCGCTCCGGAGCACGTGCACACCACTGGCTGGTTCTGGGACTGCAGGAGCTCGGCAACATACTGCAAAGAACAGACTTCTCATCCTCCATGCGTAAATAGCAGGTTCAAATGTCCAGATGCACCAGACTTAAAAAAACTGCTAAAAACTCATCGACCGCGTGCATAACAGGTACAGATGTCCAGGCATATCGCTCTTAAAAACACTGCTTAACATTCATGCACAGTACATTGGGTGACAAAGACAGTGACAAAGGAACACCCACACAATCAAAAATAGATACATTCTTCACTAGCCTGCACTTTACAGCAGACCCACTTTTATTCACTGGATTGTACCGAGATAATGTAATACTGAAATACGAAACACTTTATTGATTTTAGACAGGTGACAGCCAGTCATTATATACTAATATAAACACGTCTTCGGTGCTTAATAATGCACCATACATTGAACTGATTGAAAATTGCAAATATAAAGTTAGCCAATGAATAAAAACACAACCAGTGGAGGAACAGAACAGACATTGAGTGGCCACTGCGGTGTCCATACCTGGCCCTGCCAGTCGCTGCAGTTAACCAGGATGAGGCTATCAGGGAGCGCAGTATCCGACAAGAGGATATGGTTCAGTTGGTCATACATGGCCTTTCTTAGGACCTGTGGCCGAAAAAAGACGTGCAGGACAGGGTGGATCAGCGGGGCACTGGGTTCACACTCGAATATGCACCATTTCCACCCAAATATGGCAAATCACCAAGACTACTGAATCCGCACCAGCACAACACTCCGACACATACAATATACAAACATCACACGCTAAAATGCTTAGTTAACGGTATAGCAATATTGGAAGCAAAATGTTTCCCAGTTGCTTGGCACCACTGTTAGACTAACCAATTGAGAGACAGGATTAGTATGGTTGCGGAAACATTCCCTTCATCTTCAGATCTCACTCATTTCCGTTCTGTCTGTCCTATCAAAACAGATCCCCTCCCCCCCAGATCCCATCCTAGATGACTTGACTTCCCAACTCCTGTCAATAGATCAGCATATAGCAATATATAGCATTATCAAAGCATGACTGTTAGCTTCCTGTTCGTTCTGTGGTGCTTCTAAAAAAGAAATGGGGTCATAATGGGGTCAGCAAAAAATGTTTCAAACAAATAAAGCAGGAACAATAAAAATGGATTCTTAAAATAACAGAACAAAAATAATAACAACCAAATTTGAAGTAAAGCAGAATATGTGTTCCCATAACAGTACCAGACCTTTGAGCCGGTACCTGTGTGGTGTGTATGACCTTTGAGCCGGTATCTGTGTGGTGTGTATGACCTTTGAGCCGGTACCTGTGTGGTGTGTGACCTTTGAGCCGTTACCTGTGTGGTGTGTATGACCTTTGAGCCGGTACCTGTGTGGTGTGTATGACCTTTGAACCGGTACCTGTGTGGTGTGTTTACGACCTTTGAGCCGGTACCTGTGTGGTGTGTTTACGACCTTTGAGCCGGTACCTGTGTGGTGTGTATGACCTTTGAGCCGGTACCTGTGTGGTGTGTTTACGACCTTTGAGCCGGTACCTGTGTGGTGTGTATGACCTTTGAGCCGGTACCTGTGTGGTGTGTTTACGACCTTTGAGCCGGTACCTGTGTGGTTTACATGACATTTGAGCCGGTACCTGTGTGGTTTATATGAGTTTGAGCCGGTACCTGTGTGGTGTGTGTGACCTTTGAGCCGGTACCTGTGTGGTGTGTGTGACCTTTGAGCCGGTAC
>JAOVYW010074147.1:6357-18766 GCA_025775045.1 Hiodon tergisus
TCACTGTGTGTTCACTGTGTGTTCACTGTGTGTTCACTGTGTGTTCACTGTGTGTTCACTGTGTGTTCACTGTGTGTTCACTGTGTGTCATGCATGGACTGTTTCTGTGTGCAGTAGGTAAAAGATGCCAAAATCACCTTAGTAGTAAGGATGGTACTCGTTACAAGTTAAGATGGTTCTTTTAACCAACAATATTACACTGAATAATATTATCGGAATCTCTCTATACGGTGCAGCTTATGCTGCAAATTGTACATTTGGGGGAATTCAACTCCACAGTCTGGGATAGCCTTGAGGGTTTAGAGCCTTTCTGTTTCAGACAACAGAAAAGTGGGTTCTTTTTAAAGAAGAAAATTCAGTACCACCTTTTAAAGTACTGTTTAGATTCATCAATAATTTACATACATTTTTAGGTTTCATTACAGCACGAGTGCACTGTTACCAAGGGCCCTTGGTGTGGTTTGAATTTCAGGTCTCACATGAGCTAAAAACCGCTCCATGCCTGATGTTGTTATTGATGAGCACTAAGTTGCATTTTTATATATATTTATATTTATTTTTGACTGTCAGCTCCTGCACGAGAACCCTCTCGAGGGCGAGTTTGCACCGGCGTTGCTTGAGCCGGCCACAGCTGTCCCTCAGGCCTCTGTGTCGACCCTGGATACCGGCGCCCCACCTGCCTCTACCGTCCCCAGCACCACCGACTACCCCGGAGAGCTGGGGTTCCAGCTGCGTTTCCAGCAGTCCAGCACAGCCAAGGCTGTCACCAGCACGGTAAGTGTGTACTCCCTCTGTAATGCACGCACGCGCACACTGCCGTGCTCTGAGTGGTTAAAAGTCAGCTGGGATGTACCTGGTTGATTCAGCGGGACGATCCTGAGAAAATCTGATTCTAGTACACCGGAACCTCTCTTCTCCCTTTGTGCCGCGGTAGCTGCCGTCTGACCGGTGGAATGACACACACACAATTTTGGCGTGATGCAGAAAACTGGCAGTTTAATTACAAATTCTAACGCAACCGTGGGCTTCTGTGCCCTCCAACCAACGGATTCTTTTATTAATTATTCTTTTTAACCTTTTTCCCCTCCTTTGTCTTATTTCTCAATTAAAACAATTTTAAAAATATATATATACTGAAATAGAGGGCAGGACTGGGTTGGGTAAAGAACATATTTGCTGTTAAAATGAATGTAAGAAAAAATAAGACAGAGATCAGAGATTTCCTGATGATAAAATTTTAAAATGGGTTGATCTATGATCATATGATTAATCTAAGCAAGTTAAAATGTATAAATTGGTTTTAAAGCATATAAAACACAATCCCTCCCCCATTAAGTTCTTATTTGTGAGGACGTACAATGATGGTCAAAACTAATTACCTGTGCGAGTTTGGGAATCCTGGCAGCTGAGCACAGTCCTGAGCCGTTGTCCATTGTTTGCGCAGTGAAGTTGCAGTCTGCTCTGGCTGATTCGGTGGAGAGTAGGGAATGTCTGTCGGTGAAATGGAATTGAATGCGGCAGGGCTGTGACAGCTGGTCTAAAGCAGGACCTCTCGTCTCCACTAACCAGGCTGTTTTAAAAGTGTAGGCTATAAACATGACGGGGCATGTTCTTTGGCTGTGAGGACAAAGTAGATATAGCGCCTCCTCAGTTTCCCTCGGAACACTGTATGTGATTTTGGTGCTTTTCCGCAGTGTAAATTCTGTATTCTGCCTGTGTGTTTTGCATTGAGGTTTCGCTTTATATTTTTAAGGCATGTGTACGTTTGCTGACAATTGCCTCTGGTGAGACCAGGCATCCATTACATTGCTTGGTGTGTTGTATGTATGAAAATATAAAAATCATTTGCAATCTTCCTAACGTTGCTTTCACTCTTCCTCATGCGTGCTAAATGGTTTTTTTTGTTAAGTGGAATCGTACTTACTAGGACATTGTGAATGGTTCATGAGCGTTGTCGCTTGGACCTAAAAATCTCTGCTCTCAGCAGTCCAAAGGTGTGTGCGTGGGAAGGCCGTGTTTATGTACTGGTGGCTCAGATTGAGGTGGGTTTTATGGCATCTGAAAAATCAATACATGCTTTCCCCTAAGAAATGTAATATCGCATCTTTATGGCATGAATAACAAATAGATTTCTACACACATTTACCCACTTTGCTATATATTGTTGATGGTGGTGGTTATTATTATTGTTGTTGTTATAATAATAATAATATTAGATTCTGTGTAACCATTTAATGATTTTGGCATTGGCTTTAGCTGTGTATTTGAAAATGGGCATGTCCAGACAAGTTCTGGGTTTTGCGAGTGTGGCTGGGCAGGGGGAGGGGCCTCATATGGAAGAGCCAGGGCTGATGGATTGGTTCTAGACCCTTAACTTAAAAAAAGTAAAGGCCTGATTTTAAACGAGTGTTTCAAAAATAATGTTCCCGGGCTGAATAGGGCAGGAGTAGGAGCCATTCAAAAGGTAAGGCTAATTATGTTCTCAGGGGAGAGCAGTATTGACTGAACTGGATGCAGAGTTACTGAGAAGGAGAATGGGTTAAATTGGGTAATGCACTGCCTTGTGACGGTCTGAAACGCTCGTCTCTGATCACCTGGAAAAGCTGATGGATAATGTCACAACATTATAAAAAATCTTTCAGTTGGCACTTCAGTTGAAAAACCTGTTACCCAGTTTCTTCAGTTCAAATAATAAATATATTTATATTAAAAAATATGTATTTTAAATATCAATGCGTAGTCTAAACGGTGGATCTTTCCGTAATGCAGAGTGCAACAGGCTAACATTGAATTAAGGCTCGTGTTAAATTGGTCAAAAGGCAGGCTGTGTTTTTCTTTGTGTTTCAAAAAGGTGATTTCTGGAGGCTAGTGTGACCTCTACCTGCAACCCCGCTGAATGTAGAGCCTATGTAAGGATGAGTTTTTAATTAAACCAAATGTGACATTCGCTTTGATACTTCAACCTGATTTGGAATCGGCAGTTGTTGATGCTTGTCGCCTGCTGCGAGCTCCACCTCTCGTGCCTGGCTGATACCCCCATGCTAAAATGCTGACCCTGTTGGGATTCCCATCTCTCAGTACTCCTCGGAGCTGAACAAGCTGTTTTGCCAACTGGCCAAGACGTGCCCCATCGAGATGCTGGTGGAGCGCCCCCCTCCGCTGGGGTCTTTGCTGCGCGCCACCGCCGTTTACAAGAAGTCGGAGCATGTGGCCGAGGTGGTGCGCCGGTGCCCTCACCACGAGCGGACCGCCGAAAACAACGAAGGTAAAAAGCGCTCGCGTACGTCTCTGCCACGATTGAATGTGGCCGTGTAAAAGCCTAGCGTGATGGGACGTTATTGTAGCTGTGTCTGCGTCTGGTGGTTTATAGTGACATTGCAGTCTGAAGTGCGCCTTTGTCTCTGGGGGCAAATAAAGCTCAATGTTAATGTACTCTGGCGCGTAGTAACCCAGTGTCAGTTCTTGAATTCCGCTGGAGTTGAGGTGCCCAGAGCTTTGCCGGGCACATTATGTGCGTCGGGAGAACCTCCAAATACACTGCCATACGCAATGTAGAGCAGATGGGGGTCCTCAACTCCAGTTCCAGAGATGGTTTTATGTTGATTTGAATCACCCATGCAATTGTCCTCCACACATCGGTGGTTTAGGGCAGCGTATAAAACAAGTTTGATTTGAGCATCCCTGTGATCAGCTACTCGGTGATGCACTGACCTGTATTTATGTAGCACTTTTTATCCAAAGGTCATTCGGTGAGGGGTTGGCTCTTCTCGTCTCGCCATGTATGTGTAGTTCCGCCTGTTTCATTCACAGCACCCATTGACATGCAATAACTCCCACTGTGCCATATTTTCTTGTAGTTAGCCATGGAATCATTCTGTGTTGAAATTAACAATTGAAATAATTGGATGGTTAAGGGCTCAGATTACTATCAGGGTTAGCCTTTTCACACTTGGCCTTAGGCTTTTGCATGAAGTCCCAAGGAATGTTGATAGGTTTAGTCAAGGGTTAATATCTGATCTAGACACAGCTCCTCCCCCCTCCGTACCTCCAGGTCCAAAGGCAGCAGCGATGTCACCTAAAAGGGATTTTTCCAGTGTAATGATATCACTGCCTTGCCCACGTTGCAGGCCCCGCCCCCAGAGGCCACCTGATCCGCGTCGAAGGCAGTCAGCGTGCCCAGTACATGGAGGATAGCAACACCCTAAGGCAGAGTGTCCTGGTGCCCTACGAGCCCCCGCAGGTGCGACCCTCCAGCCGGCATTATAACCGACATGTGCTTAACCGATCAAGAGCCTCCAGGCACACCACAGTGGATGTATATAGTCTTTAAAGCTTCTGCCATTTATTGCATGTTTGTAGTCTACTATGTGTGTTAGTACAAAAACGTGCCCACACATGACTGAAATATCCCTCTCTGCACAGCTGGGGTCAGAGTTCACCACCGTTCTCTACAACTACATGTGCAACAGCAGCTGCATGGGCGGCATGAACCGCCGTCCCATCCTCACCATCATCACCTTGGAGACGTCAGAGTGAGTGTCTGTCTTACTCGCCCCCTCTGTTTCACGGCCTCTCTAACCCCATTGTGACACGTGGCTCTGAGTTTACAGTCTCTTTATATATGATTGACTGCTCCTCACTCTTAGCTGGCTGAATGGAGTTTTTCTTCCTCGCTGCCATTCCCTAGCCATTGACAAAGCTGTCACCAGGATTAGTTGCTTTTGTTGGCTTTGTTATATTACTCCTAAAGATGCCACTCCTGATAGGTACTATTTGTGAAACATTTTGCAACAGTGACATTTCTAATGATGATGTGTGGATTGTGAAATGCCTCTTTTCTGTCTTGCAGCGGTCAGCTCCTGGGACGCCGCTGTTTCGAGGTGCGCGTGTGTGCCTGCCCCGGCCGGGACAGGAAGACCGAGGAAGAAAACTTCCGGAAACAGCAGGAGAAGGCCGGTGCCAAGACAGCCAGCGGAACCAAGCGCAGTAAGAGCGGGATGCTTGTGGGGTCCATACAGAACTCCATCCAGCTTGTCTGCTGAGGCCAGTTAAGCAGTTAGTCTGCTTGTCCTTGTTCTTGTTCACGCCAGTCCCTCCTGACAAGCTCTCCATCTTCTGAATCCTAATGATGTTTTAAGAACGTGCTTCCGTTGGCCAAGTGGAAAGATTTACCTACATGGTTGCCTCTCGTATGAGTGTAGTATAGGCCTTGTTCTCAGTGGGTTCTCTTCTGCACATCCTGTGTCTATTAGTGGAGATAAGGAGAGGCAAAGGGACTAGGATCAGAAAGAAAAGAGGTGGAGGTTTGAAGCAGGAGTCCTGTGACACAGAATGTAAAAGGAAGAAGAGGATTGTGGGTTTTGACAGGCAGTGGTCACATTTGGAGATCGTTAGCGAGATCGTTGGAGATTGGTTTGTCTCCTTTAAAAATATATATTTATACAGTACTGTGCAAATTTCTTAGGCACATGTTGTTGTTTTTTAAAGTGTGTAAAGCGAAGACGCTTTCAAAAATTATTAAATTAAAAGTTTCTCAATATAAGATAAATGCTATAAAGGGCAGTAAACGATAAAAAAAAATTTTTTTTTTAATTAATCAATATTTGATATGAGCACCCTTTGCCTTTAAAACTGCATCAATTCTTAGGTACAGTTTGTGCAGTTTTATTAGACAATCGGCAGGTAGATTTGTTAGAAGACAAAAAAGCACTTGAAAGTCTACATTGTGTAAAACAAGCTAGGGTGCCTAAGACTTTTGCACATTACTGTATATATTCTTTTCCAGGTCTGAAAGAGGTGTCCCAGCCCACACCTCGCCCAGGAGGCAGCAAGAAAACAAAGCTATGCGCCACCACCGAGGAAGAAGTCTACACCCTACAGGTGTGTTGAGACGGTCTTGAGGACAGCCCAGTCTTTCAGCAAAATTGTGTGAAAAAACTGAGAGAGTTATTATAATAATAATAATAATATTTTATAAAGGATATTTATTTTTTTCTTTCTCATGGTATCTTCTGTATTACTTTAGGTCCGTGGAAAAGAGCGCTATGAGATGCTGAAAAAGATCAACGAGAGCCTGGAGCTGGACGATTTGGTGCCGTCTGCGGATCAGGACAAATACCGGCAGAAGCTGTGAGTGGCACCCCCGTTTGTGCGCTCGGTGTCGCCACGCTCTGTCCATCACCCATTAAAGCGTCAACATCTTGCCTTGTTCACACATGCTTGCTTTGGTTTAACCAGGTGCTAAGTGCAACACCCCGCTCCCCAGCGATTGCTTTTCAGATGAGGTTTTTCACCTTGCTCCACCATTCCTTTACTCCAACGTTAATCCCAAGCAGGAAAACCGAAGGCAAATTCTATTCCTGCTTTTTGCTGCTGTAGGCCCTCCAAGAGCTCCAGCAAACGTGAGAAGGAGCGGGAAGGGACGGAACCCAAGAGGGGGAAGAGGTTGCTGGTAAAGGAGGAGAAGAGTGATTCTGACTGAGACCAGTGAGGAGCTCCAGAACCCTTTTGTTCTTTGGTTTACTCCTCTTTCTGTAGTGAAGAAGATCAGAGCGTGTGCCTTCACGACTCAACGCTGTGTTCATGCATTTAAATTCGATGGTCGTTTTACAGCACTGTTTTTTTGTTTGTCCTTAAAGAGGTGTTGCATAAAAATGATTCTTCATAAATGGTTTATATTCAGAAATGTATTTAATGCATGCAAGGATGTCCTGCTACATGAGGCAAAATTGATCAAATAACAGGGGCTTATTTTTAATGTATACACATTAGGGGAAATTGCTATGTGTCGGGACTTCTAGCAGAAATACTGCCTTTTTTGGAGTATGTGCTGTACCTTTGCACAAAGTAAATAATTTTCTAGCTTTCAGAAGCTCGGTTTGTTTTAACTTGGCTTAGTCGGCTGTTCAGGAAGGCCATGATTAATCTATGACCTGAGGTTTTTTGTTTTTCATTTTTTTTTACTGTACTGTTTAAGATCCAAGTGGCTATCCTTGGAGATGCATTTAGCTTGTCATCATTAGGACAGAATAATGTAGAAATGTCATCCAAGCCTGTATAGACTATAGTTGTTGCTCTGGGTTACAATGGTTATTAGGCCTCTAATGCAATGTTGTGACTTCTGTCCTGCTACCGTCTGAGGCTTCCTCCTGTTCCAAAGAGGTTAAAATGTATCACTTGTTTTTAGTATAGTTTTTGTATTTTTTTAAAATACCTTTAAAAAAAAAAAAAAAATCTATACACATCTGGAAGTTTGCGCACACACTAGTTTACCCAAACAACTCTGAAGTGTGATGGATTTAAAGGGGTGGGCACAAAAAAAAGAATTTTTAGAAATTGAATAAATTTTCTTAAATAATGAATTGTCCCTTTCCTTTGTTCTATTTGTACAACAGATCTGTGGTACTGGAGTAAATTGCAGGTGACAGGAACAACTTGACCTCGGTGTGGGGTGCATTTCAGGGCCTGTTGATATGGATCTAGATAAAGGGTGAAATTTGTTGGTGTCCTGGACCAATCCGATGTAGAGGGAACAACGAGATGGAAAAAGTGATGCTTGCTTTATCGCACAGTTACTAAGTTCCTTCCCAGGCACAGAATCTGGGCAGAAGTTTCATTTAAATGTGTTTTGCAAAAGCATTTGACACGGCATTGTACAGCATAAGGACTCCAATCTGTTGATGTCCAATCTGAACCCAGAAGTGCCTAGTTGTGCAGTCAGAAATAATTCAAGTTAAAAAAAAGCTTTGTTGTATTTAATTTGTGAGATGAACATTTGAATGATGCTAACATTTCCCTTCTTCCTTTCAAGTGAAAAGGACAGTCATGCTATAAATCATCACAGGAACTTATTAGATAATTAGTTTACCACCAGAAAAGTATTCAGATATACACAGGGCTGAAGACTGCTGTTTATGTGGATGTGGAGTTGGCAAAGTAGTGTTGAGGGCGGGGTTGACGGTTACAGCCTGGAGTCCAGGGAGGAGATGGTGATGAGGGTGCGTCCATCAAGTGGGGCGAAGAGCGGGTACAGCTCCTCGCGGAAAGTGGCGGAGAAGGTGAAGATATGCGACTTGGTGTCCACGTTGTAGAAGGAGATCTGCCCTTCCTCGTAGTCCAGGTAGACGCCCACCTTGCGTGGGACCAGCCCCAGGGGCAGCGAGGTCTCGGGGCTTGTGCAGGCGTAGAACTGCCGGGTGCTCCTCCACAGCGTCCAGTAGCCCTCAGCGGGTGACATGGTAAATCGGCCGTGCCTCCTGGACGAGCCGGTGGTCAGCCCCACCCTCCAGTAGCCGTTATTGGCCAGGTCCACTTCCCAGTAGTGGCGGCCAGCAGAGAGACCTTCCGAACCGAGCACGCAGGGCCAGCTGTCGAAGCGCTGGGGACCGCCGGTCACATCCGTCTCAGCCAGGGCCTCCTGGACCTTCAAGCGGTCGTCGGAGAGCAGCAGCCATGGGTGGTTGGTCATGGGGTCCAGAGTCACCTCAGCTGTTCGGTGTAGAAGTGGAGGAATTTATTCGTTAAGGTACTTGAGGACATTTCTCCATATAACAAAATCCATCCGATAGCTTGGCATCTTCATTTTTTGAACAGTGATCAAAAGGCTCTGGGCTCAACATAAGGCCACGTTGGAAAAGAACACATACCCTCATCTTGTAGAATATAATGAGGGATTTGGTCGTTCCATCATGATTCTCAAGTTTTCATATCCAATCACTGGAGAACAAAATTACCTGATGCACTGCAGATCCAACTCCAAACTATAAGAAAACATTTTAATAATTAACATAAATAAAGGCATTTAAGACATCAGTTCATATTGATGGTAATCTAAATAAAACAATTACCTGAATTAGGGATGTAACTGGGCGTTTCTGTTTAAAAAAAAAAAAAGTATAAAGCATTTACCAAACAAGTTTGACCTCAACATTCACGTTTTTATGTTTAATAAGCATACTACTTTATTTTCATGAAATGATTCAGATGAAAAGGAAATGTTGGGTGTTGGGGACTGGAGCCGGGAGGAATGTGTTTGGCAGCTGTATTTAAGAGGTTAAGCCTAAACCGTGTCAGGTGACTTTTCCCCCCTTTCCTAACTCTTGCGTTACCTAACGAGGTTGATCAAGGTGGTGTTGGGGGTTGGTGCGGTTCAATGTGGGGTTGTATCCCCTGTAAGTTTGCCTTTTTATTTTTATTTTTCATCAGATGCATTTCATACGTTGCTTTGAATAAAACGAACTACCAAATACATGAGAGTAAATATGAATAAACACAGAGGTGCCATCTCTGGGGAAAGCCGCCTTGGGTCTAATATCACCTAGTAAAACTCCCCAGCCAGACCCTAGCCTGCTGGTCGTGCTCCCCAGCCTGACCCCTGCCTGACTCTTTTGTTTAAAGATGAGTAGCCCGGAGGTATCAGGCTATCCCACAATACAATGTTCAATCAGGAGAGACTTACCTGCCTTCCAGGTGTGCTGTTTAGCCGACAGCCATAGCTGTGGGACGGTGCCCTAGGGGGAGAGTGACCCAGAGAATAGGGGTAAGTGCAGCCTTTATCTTAAGCTTTGGTGGCTGAAAGTTTGACACAAGTTTGATTGACCTGCTTTTATGACTTAATAAACTGCCTTTAAATTAGCTCCCATTATCAGCTATTCAAAAGCCAACTTTGCGACATGTGTTTTTGTACAGTACTGGGGCTGAATATGAACTCCTTTTTGGAAAGGGTATCAAAATATCAAAACATTAGATCACATTAGGGAGACATGTCATGTATACAACTTCAAAAATACATGTTAGAAATGTAAAATATGCACACAACATGATGTTCAACAACTCCTATGCTTCTTTCTGTCATAGATGAATTTCACACTGATCTCGTTCAATCAGGATAATGGTAGACTATGGTGTATCCAGTCATGGATCATTTGTACCATTGTTTATCTCAAGTGGGAACAAAACTCTTCTCTTTCTGGTACCAAAGTGCTTACTTGTTTTAGTCTCATTCTGATTTGCGATAAATGATGCAAGTATGGAACAAATGATCCCTGTTTAGGCTAGCCCTTTGTCTATCATTGATCTGATTGAATGTTATCAGCAAGATCATAAACTTCAATACCTATTATTTACCTTCGTAAATACCCATCACAATCTCGATCACACCTCCATTGATTCTTGGTCGTTGTACCAGATCAAGTACTTACTGTAAGTAAGGCGCATTGTTTCTCCCAATTACTTTCTGGCGAAATTTTTCCGTTCAGTGCTTATATGAACTGGCCACAAAGTTCAATCATACATCTGCTGAATCTTAGCCAACTTTACTGTATTATGATAATGCTGATCGTGCAACATGATACTGTTTGAAAGGTTGATAATACAGAAATACAGTGAATGTATTACTGGTAGATTATTTTTCTGGTGGAAGCATCATATAAAATGTAAAAATGTGCTTATCTGCAGTTGGTACCTCTGTGTTTATATATGCGTGTCTTTTGCCCTACACACACATAGCAGTGATAACAAAACGGCGATCAGCCACCAGGCAACTCACAAACACTAGTACTTTAACTCTGGCCCATTGACACTAGTGCACTGACACTAGTTGGCACCCCACCTTGTTGTCCTCTTTCAGCATGCTCCAGGTGATGAACTCCAGGAAGGGAAGAAGGCTCACCAGTCTCTTCTTCTTCACTTCAAGATGACGAAGCATCTGGGTCAGCTCTTCTCTTGGCAGGCCGTAACTCTGTACCAACACCAGTACATTAACACTGGTATATTTAGCAAACAACTTAGCACAAACAAAGCCTCTACACAGCCTCCACCACCTCCGATACGTCCAGCAGCTCAGTGGCCCACTCTATGATCCTCTGCTCCAGGAGAGCCTGTGGGTCCTTCTCCGTTTCTCTGCTCGCACAATCATCCCTCTCCCAGTCCTCCTGTGTCCTGGGACATTGCTGGAACAGCTGTGAGGCAGAGGCATCGGGTCAGAGGTCCAGTAATGGCAAAAATAGGACACATGACAGTGTTACACGTAGCTTTAATTGAATTAGAATAAATGTATAAATTTAATTGAATGTATAAATATACATACATTATATTTATACATATATATATATGTATGTGTGTGTTTTTCATTTAAAGTCTGGTTGATTAGACTCTCATTCTAAAAACAACCCACTCATTTTTCCTAGCATGAGACATGGCACTCAATCTCTGGCTTCTTCTCCCTCTCCCTGTAATGCCTTTTATTCCTATCATACTTCTTCTGTCTGTGACCTGCAGAGTGTACAATTCTACCACCCAGTTGTTATTATTAACACTATTATTATTATTATCCATACATTTGGAATTACTGGAATCCCCAATGGTGCTAATGCATCTTGCGAATCCACACGCAGAAGGGAGAGAAACAAGTACGATTGGTCACCTTCGATCCAATCGCCTTCAGACCAGCCGTCCTTTAACATTCTGCAGGCTGCACATCCCGCGCAAGAGGGTCAATGCCAATTGGCCAAACTGCTGGCATCCGGTAAACTGACAGCAGGTGCTGGTTAGGAGAGAGCTGAAAGAAGCCCTAGCGATTTCACCCACCCCAGTGTGTGAGGTGCTGCTGCTCTGCTCTTCCAGTCACAATTGACAAGGGCTTTAACTATCTGGGCCCTTATTAATATTAATACTAATACTAATTGCTTAGAAGAGTCTTATCAGACTCTCTCCCACCCTGTCCACTCTCCTCAACTCTTCAGCCCACTGCAGGATTAGTTGGCGACATTCCTCCAGGCTCCTTCTGAAGGGAGAGTCCATCTTTCTCCCACCGCTGGAGCCCTCCCCCGCATCTCCCCCACACTGCAAAACAGGATGGAGTGTGTTAATGCAGGCCGGCTAAACAACACAACTCGTCTCTAAACAGCGCTACACAACACTGCACAATTAAGCAGTACAATACTAATCTAAATCTAATGCCACACAGCGCAAAATAGTCTTTCTACACAACACTACACAAGGCAGTCTCACTACACAAAGCTCCATAACAAAACATTGTATCGCTGTACAACACAACCAACGTATAGTTGCTTTGAAGACACTTTTATCCAAAGTGACTTACACGACCCGCTGTGTAAGAGTCATCCACTATAAGGCTGGATGTTTACTGTAGATCTCTAATGTAAAACGTGTTTATTTTACTAGTTTTACTAGTTTATTCATTGCCAAAATTTATAATTTATGATATACAAATATGAATGTTAAAATCACCTAATTTCCCCTCTATCCCCCTCTACTCTTCACCTCATGTCCTCGCCACCTCCTCTACTCTTCACCTAATTTTCCCCTCTATCCCCCTCAACTCTTCACCTCATGTCCTCTCCACCTCCTCTACTCTTCACCTCATGTCCTCTCCACCTCCTCTACTCTT
>JAOVYW010074148.1:5387-38498 GCA_025775045.1 Hiodon tergisus
TCGAACAATGCCGCTTCCTCGTTATCTCCTTTCCTCTGCCAGGACTCCACTCAGCAGCACAGACTCTGTCCAAAGAGCTTCTACTCACTGGCTCATTATAAATTTTCATGGCGCTTGTTTGTGTCATCGATTTACTGCATCCTGTCACATGACATGGCGCCACGCACAGAACAGGCCGGTGCAGCAGCAAACAAATGAAGGCTGAAACTACAGCAATTAGAGACTCATAGCTGCTGGCAGTGGGGTGTCAAAACTTTGGTAAGCAGCTTCACAGCATCCCATCCAGCAGATGCTTTTAGTCCTGCCGTCCCAAGATACCTGTCATGGCTACTCACAATAATATAAGGAAGGCAATTTAAACTAATCTTCTGAAAATTATCTTATAATGGACGTTAAATTCATGTGTTTTGAGAGATGTCTAATGCTGAAAATTCTCATGTTAACTGTTTTAAATGAATACTCCTATTGGAAAAAACAATAAAATTATGGCATACAATTTAGCAAAGTATATTTCATGATTATCTTTTATAAAGCACCCACACCCTCATCCATTCTGTATCTAATATTTTTAATCCTTGATATTTATTATAATTAGCTTTAAGCACTCACATCACAGTCACATCAATTTGCAAGAATTGGAAGCAATAGAACTAATATAGGACTAGATCTAATGCATTCAGGCAAGATTCTGTTCTCCCACTTTGCCAAACACCCATGCCTGTCGCTTTGAAAGTGCATGTCATTTCACTGTAGACATTCATTGTCTCATCTGTGCATTTTATCTTTCCTGTGTTGACATCACCTTGGAAACAGGAGCTCGAGACATGTCAGCAGGTTACACCGATGGTCTTTGTCACTGTCAAACGTGTGTCAACAATTGCAAACCCATTTTACAGGAACTTCTGTTAAGCAACATAATACCACAGGCATAGCAAAGCTTGTTGATCAATGTAAAGTTGACAAGAAGACAGTCAGGAAGAGATCTGCCAGTTGTGCATACTTGAAAGTATCTTTTGTAAACTTTTTTGGTCATCAGTTCAGTGTGCTTGGTGGCAGTTTTAACCTTATATCGAGTGCAAAGAGATTCATTACTGGCTTGACTTTAGTAGAGATCCTCGATTCTCAGATTGAGTAAATGCCGACAAAAAACTCTTTATACTTACTTTTCCAACGTACACAAGTAACCTGGCATTCAGGGGGTCCTCGTCAGAACTCAGCCAGAACTCAGAGTTGTCGTCGGACGCCACGGCAAACTGGAAGTCACCTGCATGTGAGAATGAAAAAAACCAGTCTGTAACCAGCCTCTGGTAATGACTACCAATGGGGCTTCGGAAGCCTGTCCCAGAGCTTCTGCTCAGGCTTCGGAATCGATCAACTTAACACAAAAAAAATTCAGGCCAAATGGAATGATCTTTGTTCACCCAGATGTGGTACTGTAACAGGACAAAAGAGCTTGCTGAGGGCCAAGGAGCTGGGTGCGTCTCCAATCTCTGTGCTACAGATTTGATGGAGGAAGGCTTATTGCACTGCGTTTGTTTTACAGCTGACCTTTGTAGGGATGTTGGGACAAGCACAGCTACAAGCAAGTAAATGTTGATTATGTTCAAGGCAAAGTCACCTATTAGCAATCAGACACCATAACCTTCTGTCCAAAGCAACAGCAGTGTTATTATTTTATCCCAGACATAGAAAACTCCTTCACACTCGCAAACAAATGACCCACATGAAACAGATGGTGGCTCACCATCTCTGAAGGGGTGGATGAACCCGAAGATTCTGAGGCCATAGTTCTTCCATTTCGGAGCAACTGCCAGCTTCTTCACTGTGGTCCTCAACTGAAGTGACAGATGATTGATAGATTATATCGCTAGTAAGATTGGTTCCTTGATCTAGGGACTTAGGGATCTAGAGGAGATTGAGCTTTGTGTTTGTCAGATGAGGAACCCGGGTTGTAGTGTCGTGCTAAAACACGTTGGTTACTTATACACACATGAGTGCACATGCACATACACACGGAAATATGCAAATGCACAAATACACACATGTGTGCATGGGCACATTTAAACTAATGTGAAGTAAAAGTGATTTCTATTTGAATAGCCCCCATGGAAGCCTCTTTGGGAAGAACTATATGTGTCGATTCAGTATTTCAAAGACAAATCAACTCCATAAATGGTTTAAAGACTAGACATTTGGCTGATCAAATAGACACACACATTAACATGCAAACAGAGCATAAAACCCAATCATACATGAGTGTACTGGAGCAAGCAAATTAATTTGGATAAGATTGGAATGCCACTACAGACACATAGATTTTTAGATAGCTTTTTTATTGCTTAATTTCTTAAAGAAGTAAATCAAATTTACTGTATATTTTCACATTTTTTTAACAAATAATAACGGAAAGAAGCAGTCAAATCAAAGAACCAGATTGCGAACAAGATGTGACATGCACATAATTACTACGTGTTTTAAGTCTTTTAGCAGCATCGCTAACTTTTCCCAGCTGAGGCAGCAAATTCCCTTTTACCCTGACATCCTTCTCCTTATCTGTGTGGTGGCCTGTTGTTAAACACCCAGTTTTGTTCTAATTCAGCTGTTTCGATTTTGCTTGCTCCGTAAATAACTCATGGGCGATTTATTAAAGACGTCACGTGCTGAGCCATGGTCGTACTCACATGAGGATAGAGAGGGAAGTGGAGGTTCTTCCTGAGCTGGGCCACTGAGGAGCCACACCAGTCCTCGAACACGTGGAGATTCGCTTGGCCCTTGTACTGGCAAGCCAACAAAGGGGAGACAGAATGAGAGAGAGGCAGACGCCACCTCCGGTTTTACCATAGCAGTCAACAGCGTCCAGGTGTTTCGTGGGGAAATAACATCCAATGACACATCATTTATTTCAACTAATCAGCCGTCAACAACGCTTCCTTCCTCCATCACTGTGTACGACTCTATACAAGTGCAGGATTGACAGTCATACTGATAGCAATGTCTCAAGCTTGATCTGTATGGATTTATTCAGATCCAGTTCGTACCAGAATAGCACTAGAACAATATCTACTGGAGCTACCTTCTATGACTGCTTTAATGACAATGTCTAAGACAAAATTCAAAGGCTGAATTACATAACAGTGTTTGGAAACAAGGCAGCACAGTACCCATGTGCCTACCTATTTTTCTCCTACGTTGCAATGGACTGCTTGTATCAGCAATATAAATTATACCAGGCTGAGCATTGCTTCAGAACCAGGGCTCCTAGCCAGACACTTGTCTGCACGATCCTCCTCTGAGGTCTAGCGACCTGGAAACAAATCTATGTGCTGAGACACAGAGGACTAGTGACCTGGAAAGGCATCCGTGCATTAAGAAGCAGTTTCCCTAAACTTAAAATTAACCAAATTATTCAGTATTTTCTATAAGCTCGTTTTATTACATTCCCGAATATGATTTTTGAATGATTATCGTTTCTTGAAACAAATCATATTCTACGTGAGCAGAGGATATTATACTATGGCTATATTCTTCGCTGTAACAATTAGGTTCCCCTAATGCTCAAAACACTGGCATATGGAGTTGCCCTTGGAAACAATAATCATTTCTGGGTGAACCGAATGTTAAAGGCAGTTATGCCTGACTTAAAATTATTTAAAAAGCATGCTTGCCATTTTAAGAAAGGGCATTCAGAAACAATTAAAATTAGCGAAAACAAGAGATTTATCAGTTGCTGAGATCAGTTCTCAAATGTGTGGAGCAAATTTTTCCATTGCTCACAAAGGCAATACAGGTACTGACACTGAACAAAGGATGCTATTCCAAGTATCTCCAAAATTTAGTGAGGCAAAATCCAGTAACCGATAAAATTCATGCAAGTGAAGGGTTATTTGCTTTCAGCACAGCGTGGGCACAGTTTCAGATCAAATGATTGTACATCAAAACCGATAAACCCCACACTTGACCACACACTTGAAATTGTAAGTTAGTAATTTTTCTGTACCACTGTTATTATCTTTAATAAGAAAAATTAAATGAATCCGATAATCAATATTTCTTTAGCTACACGCTTCATTGCCTTTATACACTGCAGTAGGACACGATTCATATTAAAATATGTCCGGTATTCTGCATATGGGAACATGGTTAAGACTCTGAGGACTGGCAGCCTTGGAAATGAATCATCACGTTAAGACTCTGAGGACTGGCGACCTGGAAATGAATCTGCACGTTAAGACTCTGAGGACTGGCAACCTGGAAATGAATCTGCACGTTAAGACTCTGAGGACTGGCGGCCTTGGAAATTAATCTGCACGTTAAGACTCTGAGGACTGGCGGCCTTGGAAATTAATCTGCACGTTAAGACTCTGAGGACTGGTGGCCTTGGAAATGAATCTGCACGTTAAGACTCTGAGGACTGGTGACCTGGAAATGAATCAGCACGTTAAGATGCTGTGGACAAGAGGCAGTGCTCTGAATGTCTTCCCTTTTTCCACTGCAGAATGCTCCGCTCTGAGCAGGGGCGGGTGCCTTCACAGGTGCGAGTGGCCCAGATGGGTTTGTTATTTATAGAAGGGAATGGTGGGAGATATTTAAATTTATTACAGCGCAAACTGGGTGGCTTATATCATTACTACTGTTTCACAGATGCTGTTACTCAAAAAAACTCATAAATGGGCAAGACGTATTATTTTTAGCCATATAAAGCTAGTTATAGACTGAGGCCAATTGGTGTAAGTGCCTTACTCACAGGAACATGAACCAGGCAGCCTTCCGGCTACAGATTCAGTACATTAACCGCAACAGTCTCTAGGGCCGCTCTGCCAGCCGCACATTAGAAACGTGGCATCAGGAGGGGAAATTCTTTCCTGTGGACCAGTGGTGAGGGAAATAGCAGAGGAGAGGACCTTTGTTTTCACCATGTGATTTACGAACGCTTCGGCCCACAGTTATCGAATGCCATACGCTGATAATGAGCACAGTGGCAGTGTGCATTTTTAATCATGGAGTTATTTCAGGAGAATCATGGGGGTTAGGCCACAGCGGGACAGGATATCCGTTGTGCAATCACTACAGTCTTCACAGATGGCACATTTTTATCTTATTTTATCTTATTTTAGTTTCCCATACCAATTTAGAACATAGAATACAATAAATTACCCATTCCATTTTAAACTATAGAATACAATAATACATCCAGTATGACTAAATTTAATATGCAGTTATGAGAGAAATCCTAGATGTATGGTAAAGCAATTTGCATTTAAGATATCCTGGCTCTAAACTATTATGTTTCAGAAATAACGCAAAGCCTTGTTTTATTTATGATGTGAAGTTTTACGCTTACGGATCCTCAAAAATGTATTAGTTTTTTTATAGACATTTAAGGCTCAAATTACAATCGATTCGTTTACATGCAAGCTAACATTCGGTCACTATTCCTAATACATCAGAATCCCCAATATGAAAAGCATCAAAAGATCTGAATACGATGAGCAGAATCGATAGGTGGAATATCAAACTAACTAGTGGTTTTTATTACTGGAATTGTAGGCAAAGAATATTGGTCTATTGCTTTTCTGATGGGACTCTCCTAAATCGTGTGGCTATTTCAAATTTTTGCCACTTTTTTTTACCTTCTTTTTAACGGAATTTGCCACCCCTCTGCAGAACATGCAGATAACTACACTTGCCGTAGATTTGTGAAAACCAAACTGATTACCAACCAGACTACACAATAGTCGTGACAGACCCCAAGTTTATACACTTCAATTGCAATTGAGTGGGATGGGATCACACAAATTTACATTTTGTGAAGTTAGGTCACAATGTTGCACGACTTGAATGAGGCGCGAGTCATACGAAAATGTTCCCTCCATTCTGCATCAGAAACCTCTTCTGTCCCACCAATCCTTACTCCAGATTTTCATCCATAGCCACCTTGTGTCAACATCTTCAACATCTTGGTTATTTACGAAAATAAAATGTGCGTGTTCATTATTCAGAATACGCTTGTTTCCATGTAAATCATGAATATTAGTTTGAATTAGTTTTGAATTAAACCCACATTTAAACATATTATTCAGAATATTCATTAGGAATTCACTCATTCGGAAAATCTCTTGCACACGAACGTGGTCAATATGAAATATGTATGTTAGCATATATATGAGCTGTCACAGACTCAGTGAGCACCCTGTAGAGAACCACGAGCCACAGAGCACATAAGCACAACTTTGAATCCAAAAGTAAAAGAGTTGCTGAGCGCCAAATTGGAAATAACCCCGGGAAGCCTATAGGTAATTTTCGCAGGGATTGACTCAGTGCTCTTTTAAGCATGAGTAGAGGATTTTGAATTTCAGCCTGCACAGGGATAAATAAAAACCTTCACTTCAGCTGACCCAATGCAACTTAATCAATGTGGCGTCTGGTGGCAAAGGGGCAACCATCCGTTTCCCCAGGCAACCCGCTGAGGGCAAGCTAATGCTGGGAGCCCCGCCCCATCAGCTCTCAGAAGCTTTTTTTTATTGCCATGTCTTTCTCATAAGTACATTAGCCAGATTTATTGCTTGTCTCCAAGGCAGCCAATATATTTTAATTAGCTGCTGAGAAGTATTATTAATAAGATTTATTTTGTATTCTGTAAAATCGTTAGACATTGCAGACATAAATGTGTAACACACAGATATATTGTGATAAATTATACTTCAGAAGAGTAAAGAAAACCCAAAGACGGATTATTTGGAAGAATTAATATAAAATGATCCTTGAGTATTTGATGAAACGGCTAGAACAGCATAAAAAATGTAATCCGCTGAAGCTCCAGAGTGTCTACTCCAAGCTTAGTTTAATACACGTATGTGATAATAGTGGAGATGGGTAAGCATCATTTCCACACGACATGCCTTGCCTAGTGAGCAGGGCCCTCAACGCTCCCGGTGACCTAGAACCAATGTCGCTGAAAACGTCACTCTACAAGAACTATCCAGGTGGCCAGAATGGAACTGGATATCCAAGCTCAGGTTTTGTGTTAAATCTACTGCTTGGAGGGTAACGAAAAACAGAAGCACATATTCTATTTACAGATGTGTCAGTGGGACCTGCTCGGAATGTTTTAACCCGGTTTAAAAATCTACCTGTTTGAATACTTGGCTTGTAAGAGAATAGGAAGACCTTCTACTCTTGTCCAAGCCTAGGTTTGCACTGTGTGTGTGTGTGTGTTTGTGAAGGGGGGGGGGGGGGTCATGCAGTTAATTTACCATGACACACGTGGCTATTTCTGTGGGGGTTTTTTTGTTTGTTTTGTTTTTCTCGCAGTAAACCAAGGAAAATATATGTATGTACATGTTTCGGTTTATTTGTAAATATTTAAATGTAAAGACATATATATATATATATATATATATATATAAAAATAATGTATTGTACCTGAACTTTTATTGAAGCACCTAAAAAATACAAAGATACTTGAAGTATAAACATGGACATAACACTAGATTGTTACAACTCCAATCATTATTCTCCAATTCTGTCGCTATCTGATATAATTATGATTCTATTAGACTTTTCTTGGCAAAAGATGATCCTAGAATATGTCAGTTAACCAGTTAAGTAAGAATGTTTTGTTGGCATCTTACCTCAGGTTTCCATGGCAACCTGTTTGTTTTTTGACGCAGTATAAACATGGACATAACACTAGATTGTTACAACTCCAATCATTAACGTCTTTCTTATAAAATTCAGGTTATTAACATCTTATAAACGATGTATTGATTTTTCTCGAGCTTCAGCTTGGCCGAACAGGTATGACATAGTGGATTTAAAACTATACAATAAACTCTTTTTCTGAGGCCTGAAACGATAATTCTGTCTCTATCTGATATAATTATGATTCTATTAGACTTTTCTTGGCAAAAGATGATCCTAGAATATGTCAGTTAACCAGTTAAGTAAGAATGTTTTGTTGGCATCTTACCTCAGGTTTCCATGGCAACCTGTTTGTTTTTTGACGCAGGGACTTCCTGATCTTTATCCCGTCTTTGCTTTCCTCCCCTAATCCGTGGGGCTCACCCTCCTGTAAGAAAGGGTGTTTTATGATGGAAGATTTCCTCTTTATATTTTCTCTTTATATAAACACACACACATTTATATATATATATATATATATATATATATATAACAGTACAGTATTCAAGGATCATAGAATCAAATGGCTAGAATTTTTAAAAAACTAAACTTGTCCAAAATCTTAAACCCGTAAAATATTATTTTTCTATTCATGGCAAAGGGATGGTAAGAGTATTTTAAGGACTAATTAAGAAATGGCACAGTGATAAGTTTCAGGGTCATATATCGAGAAATACAAATCACAATGCCCAATCATCTCCATTAGGTACTCCAGACAGCCCCTTTATAATCCTCAGTATGCAAGAACCTAAACCTCATGTGATCAAAACTCTAGGGAATGCCCTATAAAGCAGACAGCTTTATAAAGAGCCATTCTCAGTTTCAACAATATAAACAATTGACTTACTCCAATGTTTCTAATTAAAGCAAATTTCCATTTCAAACATCTTCAACTTGAACTATTTCTTTTTCTGAAATAGTTGCAATGTTTTTCAAAATTCTTCTCAACTACCAGGAGATAATTTAAACTGTTTTAAAAAGCTTCTCTAGACAGAAGCAGGTCCCTTTGTTGCTGGAGAAGTGGGGAATAAACAGCACAGGGAGAGTCTAAGGCAGTGTTTCCTAATCGCCGGGTCACAACCTAAAATAGGGTCGCAAAGACGTTCTGTAAGGTCCACGCAGAGGAAAACATTCATGGGTTGCGGGCGAAAAAAACCAGAAACAGAAGGGAAAAAAAATCTAAACTTGACAAGAGCAGTGTTTGTGTGATTGAGTGAGGAAAATGTGATTGTCACATTTTAACCTCAGGTGAGACTGAACACATTTTCAGGGTGGGACTGAAGTGAATTCTAAAGTATAGCAGTAGTAGGACATGTACATCAATAAATTTGATTTATTGGCAGAACAGGTGAACAGCGTAAAAAGCAAATAGCTGTTCGCCGTTGCTATAACAATAAAAGCAGAAGTACAGTAGCCTAATCCAAGATGTAAATTACAGGAACACATCGATTAGACTGAACAATCTGGGCTCATGGTAGAGGTTATTTTTCAGCCTGCACTAGAATGGTGATTTGCTCCACTGTCTACATGTAGCACGACTGCTATATATAAGAAGTGCTAGTTTTATATTTTATTGCATACTTGTAATGCTATTTGACATAATAGCACGATCACAAAGGTCATAGAGAATTGTAAATGCTTTATTTAGCTAGCGTATCCTGTGTATATAAGGTTTCTGAGGGAAACTTTGGTCACTTTATAGTTGTTTATTAATGTGCATATCCCAGATCATACAACAAAGCTAAATATGTCTGAGGCTGTGCAGAAAACACACAGGTTCCACTGCGGAACTTGACAAAGCCGCTTTGCTTTTCAGTGATACGCCCATTTGCATCTTTAAACTATTCAATCTGACTCATTAACTCTTTCCTCTGTTTGCTTCTCTCGGAAGCCATGCCCTGAAGGAGGAATAGCCCAACACACTAATCAAAAAGACCAGTGGCTGGGCCCTTCAGACCTTGGGCATTGGGGTGAAAACACAGACTCCTGTATCAGCCCTTAGTTTTCATCAGAAAGCGCATAAAAAATATAAGCAGGATATTCTGTGTCAAATGTAGAATGTTTAAGCGTCTGGTCTTTCCTCCACTGATATGAGCTGTTGACTAATCACGTTAGCGTTGTATTACATTCATAAAATATGCTGCTTTCCCTTTATCAGTTTTCTCATTTTGAGAGTTTTCTAATCATTAGCAGGAACTGCTAAACTTTGAGACGAGCGAACAGGAGGACTGTGCCTCTCTCCGATCTAAATATATCACTCTGCTACTTTCTCTGATGCAGCACTTCAGTTAAAGCATTTCTTATATTGCCTGTTTCAAAAAGAGCCCAATTCCCAAATCATTGCCACTCGCTGCTGCTCGGGTCAGGCCAAAAGTGACTTTTCGGCGGGGGTGCCACAATGTAAAATGAAAAAGATTCTTAAGCCATCGTCAAGGCGGAATCAAGAACAGAATGATTTCTGCTCGCTTTGACTGCTCGTGTGAAGAGAGAGGGGGAAATAAGTGTATTTAAATAGCCGTACTGCAGACTGCACCAGCTAATTTAGAGGAAGGATAATGGGGATGGTGATTATGACTTTAAAGTAAACACGAGTGCATCGACAGAGAGAACGGTAGATTAAGTTTTTCAAATCACAGTGTAATCACCAACATACATGTTCATCAGAGCGTTCACTGGAGAGTTTCATCTATTATTTTAACCCCACCTGACACGAAAATCAGCACTAATGCAGCAAATATAAATAACCAAGGCTAGCCTCATCGATTAAAATGTTACAGATATGTTACAAAAAAAAGTTATCAATAATGAGTAAAATAATGAGAATCGGAGAGTTCGGTGGACCACCTCAGATTTGCTGGCAGATGATTGCCTGGCAATCATAGGCTAACCCTAAGATAAAAACCTCACAAAATAATATATCGTAGTCCCTGCACATACAAAGTGAACTCAGGGCCAGTCCAATCTGAGAACTGGCTATAAAGTAAACCAGAAATACCACATATCCAACCACACCCTAAAAAGAGGCTTTCCTCCCCGACATCCTGAAAATCTCTGCGCCTAAACTTCACTATTAAGACACTGATCCGAAAACAGCTTCACACTCTCTCCAAAATCGTGAAAACATACTGAGGAGCAATTAAAAATAGCAAAGGCAGTTAAAAACACAATATGTTACTCCTGTAATGCACCCACGCGCTTGTCAATATGACATCCAGCGGTGTGTTATTGACTGCACAAGTACGAGCTCAACAAAGGCACCACTTAAGCATGTGATTACTTATTTATTGCCTACGCTTAATTAACCTTTTTTCCTGCTAATGAGTCGTAGCGTTGAACAACTCAATGGTCCCTTTATAAATCTCCAAATCATGCACAAAACTGCACATTGGTGGTTTTGTTGTGCGCGTTAGTTTTAATTCCGTCACTCGCAAAAGAACGAATGACAAAGCCACGGAACAGACCTCAGATGTCCGTTATTTTAAAACTTATTTAAAGTTAGTTAGGTCTTTATCCTGCAGATCAATTTGGCCCTCTTTTCCCAAACGGTTTTCTACGCACTCTTCACAAAGGCAAGTTCACAACAAATGTGGACACAATGTGGGCTTGGAATAACTTCTCCCACTGTCTGAGTTTTGTTGACAGAGCAATGTGTCATTACCAAGAACTGGCCTCTGTCATTACCAAGAACTGGCCATTACCAAGAATTACAGGCCTCTGAAATGCCTGTAATGACACCGGTCATGTTTGTTCTGTGGGTAGCAAATGATAACGCTCCTGCCAAAGTATTATGAGAGGCATTTTAATAACTCTCAAGAAAGTTTTTTATGGTTAACGGATCAAGGTGAAAGGTTGTTCCAAAATTTCCCTTTGTGTTCTTGCATTTGTGTCACTGTGTCTTAACTCTAGCGTGTTGAAGGGAAACACTAAAGGAAACATGGAGGGTAGAATTTATCTGGCTGTAACTGCACATTCACACACAACAGGCAGTGATAGGCAGACAGACAATCACAGGCACTAAGGTCTGTGCTAAAGGTGGAGTAAGGTTCCTGTGAAATGGTTGTTCTATTTCAAGCGAGACCTGTGCAAATTTATAGTAGGCCAGGTTCTCTAATCACCTGCACACAGACTAAATTTCTTTCCTTCAAATTTCATTGATTGGATAAGGGTTTGAAGGACCAGTGTAAAATTATGCATTCAAGGCAATGCCATTGCTTAGCTGATCAATAAGCTTTTACTGACCCGAGTAAACAAATAAAATACTAACCTTAGGCCTAATGACAAAATAAACTTAAATGAAGCATGTGTTGGACTCTAAACTATTAAAATACCATTGCTTTTTATTGGACGCTAAAGAAATATAAAGTTCAAGCCAATCTGATTTTATTGCCAAACATTCATAGACATTTTTGAGTCATTGTGAACATAGGTAAATTCCCAATTACATCTAGTAGTTTTATCAGGAAGCCTCTGAAAATGTTTGTTTTAAATAAAAGGCGAATTATTAAATAATTGTGTTAACTGCATTTACCCTTACAGATACAGATTTGGCAACATGCTTAACACACTGATTGCGAGATAGACTTACATTTGGAAGTACACACATGTAAGAGTTTCTGAGTTAGGAGATCAGGTTGAGATCCTTTGAGCTTGCTCAAGCCTATCTCATCATGAACAACGCAATGTCCAATGATCGAAATAATATATTACAGTTCAATCGACTAGCAAATCATAAATGCTGAATAAAACTGATAGCTTAAGATTGGATCACCAACTCTGCTAATTCATGTTAGCCCGTCGCTACAAATGCAGTCGCAACAAATGCAGTCGCTACAAATGCAGTCGCCACAAATTCAGTCGCCACAAATTCAGTCGCCGCAAATCCAATCACCACAAATGGTGGGCGGGATCATGCAAACCCAGTTGTCTTCCAGCCCCCGTCTCTATTACACACAGCAGGACACACCCCCTCATTAGACATTCAGCGTTGATTGGTGGAGAGGTGTGTCCCTCTCGACCGTACTGCAAGCCGGTAAGCTGCTGCTGCGCTCTCCCGGTCACATGACATGAGCTGAGAAAGACAGCTAATCATTTTCTGTATAGCCTTGCCAGAAAATACAGCATAGCTCTCAACCCCCGAGAGGTAAACCATTATAGAATCCGCAATGCAAAATAGATGAAAGGATGTGAATACTTTGTTATTCATGTGAATAGGTCTCCAAATCTCTTCTTTACATGTGCTCTCACTAACTTAAATACAACAAAAAAAGAAATGAATTAATTTGGGTTTGATCTCCATTTGCTCTTCATCAGCTCACCGTATTCTTGCTATGAGTGCTATGCCAGTCACCTGTGGAAGGTCAATTGTTTCCTTTGCTAAATGCCTGCCTGTGATGATGGTCAGGTTTTCCAGCGTGTTTCTGCTAAGCTAAAGAACCCCTACCAGGCAAGCAGACCTAGTGTCACAGTATTACTGAAATTACTGCTTTGACATCTGCATAATTACCCTGCCATCAGATCTCCTCTTGGTTCTATGGTGGTCGATCTGCGCGTGTGTGTGGGGTGCAAGAGACCAAAATTCAATAACAGAAGTGAGTCAGTTGCATGTTCGCAAGACTAACGGGATGAGAGACTTTTATCATTTTTCTACTTTTCCATTTTCATTTATCAGATACCTAGAACACCTACAGGTCCTTTTCTTATAGGTTTATTTTTCATTTTGAATTCCTCCACTGGACTAATTGAAATGCAAAATTACTTGTTTGCAGACTATACACTGTATTTTACTGAAGCCCAGAGACACCCACAATTCTAAGCCTGGTAATCGTCCTTTATACGTGTCCATGGAAATAATAATTATGCTTTGCAGGTGGACACGAAAGACTCAGATCTGTGACATTCTGTGGGAGCAGGTTACTGGATAGGAGATGGGTCCATTGCGAGAAAATGGCCAGCCTCCAAGATCAACTGCGCTGTGGGTTCTGAATCATCCACTCGTCGAGGAAGCGGTCGGCAGCCAAGGGAGCTCAGTCTTCCCAATCTCGCTGGCAAACCGGAGAGCCCCGTAAGTCAAAACAACACAATGACACAGCTGGCAAGTGGAGCTTCGCTGCACCTTTCAACACGTCCCTTTGGCGTCTGCTGCAGCCCGTGATGAGGGAGGAGTCTGCTGGCATTTCTAGAGCTCTCGTCACCTTGCCCAAGGTGAGGTCCAAAGCTCTCTGGTGCTAGAACATGTTCAAATTCCTGCAATCGCTCTGCATGCGAGCTTCGTGGCCTGCAGTGTGGATAAGAGATGCGTGGCCTGCAGTGTGGATAAGAGATGCGTGGATCGAAGGTCACCGGGATTCGGGGTGCTTTGCTGTACTTCCTCACCATCCCGATGTGTGGCGGTGGGAGTCATAGCAACGAGCCGAGATGCATTAGCACAAATGGCATTTAAAAAACGCAGATTGATTCCACTTTTATTTAAAAAAAATCCACTCCTTTAATTCTTACAAAAACCCAGCTCTAGAGATAGCTTCAAGTGGAAGTGAAGCCTTGCTAATACGCATGCATGTAAGTAGATGTTTCCTTATTATGGATTAGGGATTGATCTCCGCATATGCATTTCTCTGCACTTCAAAAGCAAATCGCTCTGAAATATTCAGTTTGATGCACTTCGGCCCTCCGGTGATCTTGCAGGAATATCAAGATCATGCTTTAGAGTCTCGGCGGAAAAAAAATTAGCTTGACATGAAGACTGTTTAAAGTTGAAAATGCTAATCAAAGAAGAGATCTGAGTGTGGAAATGTCTGCAACATTTTTCTTCCCGGCGGGAAGACATTTTTCATAATCTAAAAGATTCGGAGAAAGTATAGATGGCCGATATTTTGAAGTGTTAAGTCTTGACGTCCTCTACGGTGCAGCGTGATGGCATTCGTCTTCCTAGCCCATCTACTTTCATGGAGGTATTTTACATGATAACCTTGCAGCAGAATGAATTTTGGTCGGTCCATAAGTAAAGTAACAGGTAATCTGAGTAGCCACGATGCTGCGACTGTGAACCAAGCCGGTTACACAATCCCCAGCTAATGGACAAAGTACTCTAAATGTTGCACACCCAGCAGTAAAGGGGCCAAAGGTGAGATCAAAATGAAATAAAGGGAGGGGGGGCTCAAAGTCAGTTAAGAAATATGCTTTAGCTTCACATCTAAATGTCAGGACGATGATAAGTCTTTTTGGGAGACAGTGAATGATGGAAGCTGCAGTTGTTATTTTCTTTAATTTGTATCTCCCTTCACGGGTTTTGAGGGGGAAGACTGAATTTTGATGAGAAGCTTTGATTGATGAGTGCGGTTGGCATGTTGATGGAATCAACCTTGCGATCCTTCCACACATTAATCTCAGGGAAATTACATTCGGAATGCCCGGAATACAGATGTGCAGGGCCAGCGGAGGATGTTGCTAAGCAATGGACCGGCCCTTGTTTGGGTCTGAGTGGCCACGCCGTAAATCCAAATTTTAATTTGATACGGTGTCCTGATTGAAGTATACCTGTAAGACTATCCATAAGAGAGAATGAAAAAGTTAGAAATAGATGGAGCGAACATTTCCATTAAACTACATAAATTAAAATAGATTGCAGACAAGATGAATTTGAAACATTACTGACTCAATTTTGCAATGCTAATAATAATAAATTATAGAGCCCAGCCTCGGAATTTAATCCTGCTTCCCGCAGGTCTGAGCAAATAAAGGTAATGGGAGCAAAATAAATATTTGATTGCGCTTTTCGAACATTAGACATTAACACAAAACTGGCAGAACACTGAGGGTCTTTATAAATGGTTTGAAATGAAATTAGAGGAGAGTTAATATCTCACAACACCAAACATGCCCAGGGCGGGTCATTCTATGCCTCACACTGAGGAGCACTGGGTGGGAGTCAGGTTGCCACGGAATGTTAAACACTAACAATGCTGAAAGACGGGCAGCGTGGGGGGAGATGAGTTTTCAGTTTCAAAGGTGCTCACCGATACATCCTTAGAAACAAACGTCTTCCTTCATAGTGTGAAGGCGCTTGGTTCCATCCTGACCTGGCTGAAACGCTTTGAACCGGATCCAGCGCTGCTAGCAGGGGTTTCGCTGCTAGATTTCGACCTCCTGCATTATTGTGCAATTACTCAGACCACCCCATCCATCTCTTCAGACGTTTGCTGGCAACACTACGGAGCCTGTAAACCCTGCAGGGGTTCCCTGGCAGCCAGGGTCCTTGTACAGATGGATCGACCTCTGCTGTTGGACTGAAAATTGAATTGACCATCACGCAACTGGAGGTTGCGACCCAGGATGGGACAGGGTTCACAAAAGCAATCATTTATAAATGCTAAAGATGTTTCATGGTGAGACACCAGACCCCAGTCTACAAACAGCAATCCAAAACCTAAAAACCCACCAATCAGAGAAACATTATGGTAGGGGCAGTATCCCTGGCTGGCTGGTTTTATAAACCATACACCATCTGACAAGACTGGAGCCACGATATTTACTGTATAGCTCCAAATGCAATCTAAGGTTCAGGGTACAGGCAGATTGCTTCCTTTTATGAACAGCAGTAAACCTGTCAATATGATTAATATTGGGGGGGGGGTGACTTGTTTATTCCCTGCTTAACTGCTTAGTGTTTATTTTCTACCTGATGGTTTCATTTTACTTTTTTTTTTTTTTTTGAATAATAATAAATATAATTTGAGAGCAAAGTTAGGACAGATGCCCTGGACACGGGGAAAACAGACATGGGCCAAATACAAAATACTCAAATAACCATTTGAATGTTTGCACTTGAAAATAATCAATTACAGAACGAAAAACAAATTCTTCATGAACAAAATACTCGGGATAGGGGCACATGATTATTAGCAGGGCTGCCAAAACCAGCTATCAAAAGCCCTTTCAAGAGAAGTATTTAATAATCCGGGAGATGTCTTCGAAATCCAGGATTAAGGAATCTCTCTTTTCTCTCTTTTTTCGCTAGGAACACTGAACCACATTGACAAAAAGAAGTACAAAGAAGCCATTCCCTCATGTCCCCCCCCCACCACCCCCACCTCTCTCCTACGGTGGCTATTACCTGAGATGAGCTGGTTAAAAGCACAAGTAGATGAAGATCCAGGTAGGGATTCTTCTCACTGTGCTGTAAATACGTAGTACTGAAATCGGAGCATCAGAGAAGTGGACCTAGCCAGTGGACCTACCGAGTGGCTGTGACGAAGGAGTAAATGCTACTTGTTTTATATGAGCTTTCCTTTGTATTATAAATCAGAATGTACTGCCATCATACATTTATTATAAATTTAAACTAATCTACAATAGTCTACAATAAAATGATAGCTGTCAAGTGTTAGTTTAGCCCCCTGGCAACTGGTAATATCTCAAAGTATTTAAATAATAAAAGTAAATATACAGTTTCATATCTTAAAAAAATATTTTTAAATAAGAATGGTTAGGTATTTTTTGAGTAGTGAGTAATCTGATCATTGACCAGTGGAAGTTAGATTAAGATGCAGCCATCCACTTTGCACTGAGTGTATATACATGCAGCGTTGTCTGATTATTTGGTTATTTTCGTACCCGTGGCACAGTCGGGTAGCTGTGTGGGAGAAAGCAAGGCTTAAGGTCTGAAACTCCTGTGTGAGTCATTTGTTTATGATGCAGAGATGGGAACAAATTCTCTGACAGGGAGCACAGGAACTTTTTTCTATTATTTTTCTTTCTGCCCAACGCGATTCCAGTGACAAAGATATTTCTGTGAAAAAGGTGAGTTAAAAGCCAAGCGGAGATTAAATGCCCCTGTACTCATACATACAAATGAACTAATACAAATGGTAAATGGAACGGTTGTCATGGGAGACTGTTTCAATCCTCTGTCAGCACTGGGATCCCTAGAGGGAACAACATTTCCCATGGTGCCCAGTGGCTTAACGGCCGCATCTCAAATATAGGATGGGCGCGAAGTCTCCCCAGGCAACAACATAGTGTATATACATTTTATTTCCCTTCTCTTCATGAGAAACGCATATACTTTATTATATTTATATTTGTTCCTTTCGGCCTAATACAATTTTTCATTCCCCCAGCCGAGAACATATAACTGAATTTATGGAAGTAATATTCACCTGAAAGCTTTGGTCAGACGAAACACAAACTAACATTTCACTAACATAAAGCATAAAGTCTCTTAAAGACTTTTTTCCTCTGTCCTGTCCCAGAGTGTTTGAACTCAGCACTGAACTTTGTAATTAGGTGGACCCAACTTCTCTCCAGTTGGGATTTCAGAGATGGGGAAAAATGGAATATAAAGATCAAATAATGTAAACGTAAGTGTTATAGGCAATCCACCATCCCTTTACAAACTTGCTACGGAACAATTACCTCCATCACGTATCCGGAATGTTTCTTCTTTTTATGTGAACCATTTTATTATAATAACTTTTCAATAACTAAAAAGAGCTAATTATTAAAACGAGCTTATATTAAAACAGAGTAGTAATGTTTCGCAGTATTTAACATTAATTAGCTGTGTGCACTATGCAGAATGGCCTTTGAGCATTGTAAGCATTTAAAATCAACTGAATTACTGAATTTGGTGAGAGCCTTCAAGCCGAGAGTCCTTGTGTGTTAGATGTAATCAGGCCTCATAACTGATTTTAATTGATTTAACTGGCTTAACATTTACATATATCAGTACACAACCACAAATAATTATCCATGTATAGATTAAAACCGTAAAACCCTACCTTGAAAAACACGTCTGCATGGTTGTATACATAATAAATGGAGGAGGGAGCATTCTAGACAGTGAATAAAAGTGAACTGGTCCCACATTCCTTTCTTACTGGAGGGTAGGCCTCGAGGCTATCACTGGCGTCGTCATCGGTGTGGCGGCTGAGCGATGAGAGCGAGCTTCTCCTGCCAAGAGCGTCTGTCCCTTCCGTCTGCTTCTCCCCATCTGAGGAACGGACGGCACGTGATCAGACACAACCGGACCCGTACAGACAGCAAAGAGAAAATCACGGCTGAGAAGATGACGTGTGTAGGGGAGGTTAGGGAGTCATCTGCAAGGTTACACCACTCCTCAGTCCTCCCTGATTGTCTGGTTTGGTGGCGTTAGCCTACCACCGATAGCTAAGCATGGAGGTGAGGCAGAGGTTGCCATGGCATAGCGTCTTTCGTCCAATAATCCATCACCAAGGCTGCATACAGATGATGTCCAGATATAGACAGAGAGAGATAAGAGGTAGAGGCATTCTTCATGGCTACTGAATTTGCTACATATGGGCAGACAGATGGATCAGTTCCACCCCCCACCCCACACCCCCCAAATGACTCATGCTAATTAAATTAAATTTGTGCCTTCGGCTTGTCGAAGGACGTGGCTTGAGAAGTTCCTTTTAGAAGGCTCTACAAACTTAACAGATGTTGGGAGATGGTTCTGGGACAAGGAGGGCCGTGAACCTCATTTGGTCAAAAAAACTAAACCAAAGGTAGATGGTTAAGATAGAACACTAATGCTTTACAAATGCAGTGGCTCCAGAGGTACGACACCTGAATGCAGAGGCTAGAGGTTACAAGCAAAAGCCCCCCGTTAAACAGACATCACTGCTTTTCCGGCAAATGAAGGAGCTAAAGTTAGGAATTTGCAAAAATAAGCAAGAATACTTACAGACTAAAAGGGCCAGAAGGATAGGGCTTGCTCCAATCGAGATATGAAAAAACTCTTAGGTATTCACCCACTCTTTATTAACTCTTTCTGGTAGCTACTGGTTTGGTGTAGTGACTGAAGATTCAGAAACACAGCCAGTAGCAGGCCTGGTGCTCTTTATCATCCTCACACAAGAAGAAGAGAGATCAGGAGATTTGGAGCTCAGAGAACACAGTAATTCATCTTAGTCTTTATTCTTATGCCTTCCACAATGGTTTTCTATTAATATTATTAACAAGCGTTTCCCCCACCATTAATTAGCCATAGCATAATTTGCCGTCTTGCTTGAAATTCCGACCTCCATGCCAATGAGAAATTAGTATTCATCAAAACTGGCGCAATTTCATGCACCAGGATTGTTCTGCATGTTAAATTCCCACGTTTATCCTAAAAGCCTTCAGAGACATTTAAGGAAAGAATACTCGCGCTGCCTCCAGATGGCGCCAAAACTGTCACATGGGCTGTGTAGACTGTGTGAAAGGGATGGGTGTCGCCAACACTAGGAGGAGACAAGTAGTGCTTCCTTAACATCCACACGTCTTTGGTGGTGTCTCTGTGTTTAAGTTAAATACCCTTTTACCCACCTCACTGTTGGGATGACGTAGCCATCTCTACATATGAAGAATTATATTTCTAAACAATAAACAGCAACTTTCATCACCAATAAAATGTAATCATTTCCCCACCAATGCAACTCCCATAAACTCCTTAATAATCAACATTTTTTTTCCTGCATCAAAATGAGAACCATTCTGTATGGCTATAAGCTTACAAAAAAATATAGGATGATCTAAGCTTAATGCAAGTCATTTCTGCAATGGCAGAATCAGCTATAACAGCGCTGGGCCATCTAACATAAGGGCTAGTATTAATATCAATAAGGAGAAAGCTAGTATGGTTAAACCAGATCCACTCCTTGGTCAATGGACATAAGGGCTAGTATTAATTTCAATAAGGAGAAAGCTAGCATGGTTAAACCAGATTCGCTCCTTGATCAATGCTATTCTTCTGAGAGGTGATGCAGTAATTTTTTACTGATCCACCAACAGTAAGGTTCCACAGAAAATGACTCAGCAATGGACAGAGTAGCTGGTCATGAGAACGGTCAAGTAGAGTAAAATTTAAGTAACATCTGGGCACATCTGAGAGGGGGGTAAAGTACTAAGTACTTGAATAACCCATATAGTGGAACATATAATCAAGATCCCGTTACGTCTCCTTCAGGACAGTGGTAGAGTAATTTTAAAACATTTCAAGATGTCAGAAATCTGGGAATATTTTTCTGGGTAATGAAACTGGGAATATTTGAGCAACTAAAAAAGAAATTTTTTTCTCAAAGTGGAAAATTATTTGTTATTCGTGGAAAAAAATATTAAGACATGAATAAGATCAAAGTTATACAGTGTGAAGAATCTAGAACCATTTAAAATGAATGAGCCGTCAAACGCATTCTGCGTAGAGATTTTCACAGGATTCATTTGTTTTCCAGGTGGAATCTCACAGGGAGTTCCTCCAAAAAAATCAATGTTGTATCTGGTCCAGAAATATTCCTTACTTCTCTCAACCAGTGATGGACCCTTAAGCTCCTGCTTTCATCCAGATGTATTTGATTGGCTAACTCATGTTCCAAAAATTAATGTTATGTACCCTTTAACTTAATCTACTTAAGCCTTCAGTGTTTGTAAGTAGGTGTGAGGTTGAAGGTCAGTTATGACGTTTGAATTGAACTTAAAAAGAGTGTTTGACTAAAGTCCACATTCAAAAAGCTTCCTAAAGAAATTCTGGCTTCTCTGACAGAATGTCTGCCTACTTCTCCCAGCAATGTGAGATAATTATTTGTAATTATAATTATTTACCTTATTTGGACTTTGGTAACTGATTCTATTGTCAGTCCATTTTATGACTTTACCTGGAGGTAAGAGTTTAGTTTTTACTAAACTTTATATCAATCCATAATTGAAATGTGATTAATGACACAAAGTGAAATCTGAATCTGTCAACTGAATTTCACCACTTGGGGGACATCTACCTGCCCAGTCAGTGTCCCCCCCCCCCCTTCCTATATGACCAGTCTCTCTCTCTCTCTCTCTCTCTCTCTCTCTCTCTCTCTCTCTCTCTCTCTCTCACACAAACTTACAGGCGCACGCACGCACGCACTCACACATACACAAAAGCAAACATCTGAAGGTCATTCTCTGTGGAAACTGGATAGAAAAATGCATAAAAGTGATTAATTATGTAGCATCTCAGAGTAAGCACATCAGAGACGATTCGCCAGCGGCGTCAAGAACAGAGCATCTTGGCTTTCGGGAGACGTGTCCAGAGGACTCCGTGTGCTCGGTGGACAAACAGAATCAGTGCTTTTTTCATCATTAGGGCTAGCTGAGTGCGGGGAGTGTTTTCCACATTCTGTATTAATAGCTCTTCTGACAGATGCCTGTAAGCAACCCGACATTCTAACACCTTCTCAACCCATAATTCCCTCTGTCCTGTCATGAGCCCAGCCTGAGCTGACCTCATTGTTTTCTGACTGCTTCGAGGAGTCACTCACCCCATGTGCGGCAGGTTTCGTGCCCAGTGCCCTGCCTCGTCTGCGTTGTCAAAGCAACTGGGCCGCGGGACAAAATATTTCCATTACACTCACCAGTTACCAAGGCAAAATGAAGTTATCGAGGTCAGTGACAACGAAGATATGTCGACATACAATTTTGGATACAGGAAAACAACTTTTGGACTTAAGCAAGACTGTGCCTTTTACCTCTCTGCGTTTCATAATAAGAGGTTGTATGCAAACTTGTATGTAAATGTAAACTTGGCAAACCAGTTTAGATTTAAAGCAGAGACTGCTGTTACACCAGGTTGGCTGTGATATATTTCTGCTGACTTCTTAAATGTTTTTTAACTGTTGCAGAGGAGGGGCATTGGGAAATTAGAGGCACTTTGAGAGAAGGGGGTCGGACGTTGTCATGGTTTCTGAAAAACAAAGTGATTGAAAAGAAACAGTGATTTGTTTAAATTTGTTTAAACACAGACCATGCAATGCAGTAGACTTTCAATGTTTATATTATTGTCAATGTGCAATGTGTGCTGAAAACCAAAACCTGTCCTCCTTGCAGCAGTGCAATTGTGAAAATGACCCCCAAATTAAGATAATAAAACAGAACAGCAGGAGAAGCTTTTAATAGAAACTGCGTAAGATAAAAACAAATCTCTCTGTTTTGACACCTGTCTCCAATAAGAGGTTTCTCAGGGAGCTGAGAAGTTGCCCATATGAGCACTGGGGTTTTTTTCGGACTTTTTTTCTGTCATTGAAACACACAGAAAGATTTGATAAAGATGAAAGAATAAAGTCTGGCTGCCCTTGATTCCATCCTTCACCCTTTATAATATGTGCAGGATATGATGCCCATTAAATGTGTTTATAACCGGGCCCAGTGTTTAAGAGCATGAATTTGCGGCGGATGAAACAGGTGAGGAGGAGCCAGACGATTTTCACATCTCTGTTTCCCCAGGAGAACTTAGGGGTAATTTTGCCCACGCTTAAACGTGACATAATTTAAAAAAATGTAAGGAGTCTGAAATGTGTAACTCCCTGTGAGTTATTACTGACTGCTGACTAGAATTTTTTTTTTTTTTAAGAAAGAGAATATCACTGATCTTTTATACTCTCAAATTGTACAATTTGTATAATTATTAATTAATTAGTTATAGTTTTATTTTTCCCCCGCCAGTTCCAATTATTTGGCTCGATCTTGGCTACCGTCTCTCTGACATGTAATAACCAGACCCAGTGTTTAATGCTAGCCTACAGGCACTAGAAGTCGACCAGGGTGGCTGTTCACCAGGAGAACAACCCACGGCGGCTTGAACCCTTCATAACATGGACAGTGTTCAGTCAATGGCGCATTGGCACCTAGGACTCACATTTAGCAAATTATATGATCCATATTTGAAAACAGCAGATATTAATCACAAGAGTCTCTGCTAGGATGGGCACCTTTACCAGCTGGCTCAGTCAAAAACCTATTAATCTGAAGACTCCTTAAATTACTGTTAGGATCTAAGAATCTTAATCTGTGCTTGTTTTCAAAAGATTCTGGGAATATAATAAGTGTAAGGGTAAGATTTAGTAAGAAGGTGAGGAAAATGCACGAGTAAAATTAGTAATTATGGAAATGATGACTGGTCAAAAAAAAAAACAACCATATAAATAAGCACCATTCCCTTTTTGCGAGTGGTAAATTGAATTCGACCGTGGCACGTTCGGATGCGAACGACAGCAGCTCATGGAATACGCACTAGCGAGGCAAACCTCGAGTTATTAATAGATGAACTGAGTCGGGGGGAAAAAACTGTCAATGGAATCAAAAAGCATATAGCACGGCATGGTTCCTTTTAGCGAGCGCTTTACGTCGATTTCCTACGTTATGATTTCCTAAAACGGATCAGAGATTGCATTAATCAACAGAGGAAAGGTTTGAATTGTTATTTTTAAAAATACGCTTCCCCGTCGATGTCGTACTGGCTGATTACACCAATTTCTCATTTCGCTACATAATGCAAGCAGCAGTAGTTCGTTGCAGTTAAGGCCGTGGCATTCAACTGCACGCTCAATTACCCTTGGTAAATCACATTAAGCGTTCCAAAGTAATCTATTTGCATGATCTCCTCCCACTACTTAGCGCAGACACACATTATGTTAGTTTTAATTGTCGTGAACCGTCAGAAATAAAACATTCACCAAGTTTCCTTGTTTGGTGAATGTTTTGTAGGTGTACCTGTAGCTTCCCTCTTAAACTCTACAGGGATACCTAACATGATACAACTACGCCAGTATTTTTGTCAAAATGGCCGGTTAAGATGCTGCATACTCAGATTTTATAAGGTGGACATTTTTTAGAGAAGAATATTGTCCCGCCACCCCACCTGAAGGCTGACTCCCAGCAGCTCCAAGTGAAATATTCAACGGATGTCTCTTACAACCATTTTAATAGGACAATCCCCAGGCAACGTTTATGACTCTATTAAATTGGATTGCTAATAACGGAACACACGCTGACTATAAATTAGCGGCATTAAAAGGCTTAGAGCTACATGCCCCCCGTTCAGCAGAGAAACGTCATATTTGAAAAAGCACGTGACCAGGTAATATTAGATCATATTCTTTCTTCGTGCTACTCTGATTTACGAGTTTACTGAATGCAACACAACTATGTTCAGAAAAAATGAATCCTATTAAATCCAATTCATTTGTTTTCATTTTTGAAACGGAAACAACACAGAAAGCAAGTAATGAACGGAGAAGGAAACTGGCCTAAATTGATTTGAGCGTGTTTACCCTGGCACAAACTGAGCTACAGTTTTGTACATTCTCGATAGTGCTTTGCTCGCGGCTCTTGGCAAGCAACACGTAAGAAATGTAATCTCTCGCTAATTTCTCGCGATGGAGAAAAGGCAGACTTTGAAATAATACATTACATGATTTGTCCAGGTGGATAAAACGGTATATTACTTTACATTACGTTAATCTGTGTAAATACAACGAGGATATTGTACGGTCGATTTCGATGAATAAATCTATTTTAGAATAACCAATGACACTGAAATGCATTTTAAACTCTTATTTTATGAAGAACGCCCCCCGTGCCACCCACATTATACCGCAGCATTGTCTTTTATCCGTATTGACTGTTTTTAATCCTCACATCGCCCAGTCGTCCAAGACATTCAAGCCTGTACACAAAACTGATATATTTATCCCTCAGTATATCCAATACAAATGCTAATTCAGGGCACACTTTACGTACAGGCAGTTCCGACTACCTGGGGACCAAGGATCACACCACTGTGTTATCTCTGTAAGGTATATTTAGATCAGTGATTCTCGACCCTGGTCCTTGAGGAGAGCAGGTTTTCATTCCAGCCAAGCGCTCAATCACATAAATCAGAGAGATGAACCAGGTATTGATTTAGACCATGTAACTACAGAAAGCTTATTATTTGCAGTACAATGTATTTATGTGAATGCAGCTCAACCTACACTTGTTGGAAGTGGTATAGTCACTAGGGTGAGTTATAGAGAACGGGGTGTGGCTCTACTGTGGATTGAGCATTGTATTCTAGTGTACATTTTGTTATTGGATTCTAAGGTACGGTTGCCTCTTTTTAAAATGTTTTTGAAGCAACTGTCCTTGGAAATGTAACTGAAATGAATGTGCCGTCATTGTTGCAGACTTAATAGTAGGATGATCGTTTCAGCATTAAAAACAAATAGCCTACTCACTCTCACTGTGACTGTTTTTGAGTTTTATTGGTTAGCAACAATCGGTAAAAAGAGCAGCGGCTGTGGATATCCTGCTGTACTCAGTGAAGAATAACATACAGCGTTTAGAGTTTGTTCTGGGCACTCTACTGTTTAGTTTTACAGAAGCTGAAAGGGGAACTAGCATGTGTTAAAGGGCATTGCAAGTAACACCTAACGAATAACACAGAATACAACAGAATTTACAACATACTTTAGATGATTTTATCATTCTTCACGTAGTTTCTTCCTTTTTTTCTGTTTGGCAAGTTCAGAGGTGGCTACCCTAATCTAACTCTCTCAAGGACTTCTTCTAACACCCTATTACACATAGGTGCAAGCCTTGCCAACTTTGTTAACCTCCACTTATGTCAGGAGTGTAAACCTGGACCTCCTGAGTGGCTCAGTCAGTGAAGGCACTCGCCCAAGCCCAGACTGGGCCCAATGAGCTGGAGTTTTCTGGTTCGCTTCCAGTTCATGTCATTAGCCAATTGTGACTCAGGGGCGTTCATGAATGTCATAGCACTGCTCGGGCCAGGTGGGTACAGAGATGGGTGACTTGAAGGTGAATAGTCAAACTTCCTCACCCTCCCTGTTTGTGGTGATGGGAGTCATAGCGACCAGCCGAGATGCATTTGAACAATTGGAAATTCCAAATTAATTTTAAAAATGATAAAACACCCATTGGTTAGAGACCACTGTTTTTCATATTTCTTATTATTTATCTTCAGCAAGAAAAATTATGTTTTTCCATTTAAGCAGCAAAAATATTGTATTATATAATATTATATAAAATAAGATTGTACATGTCCGGAAACCATGATACAAACAGCTATTTACCATATAACACGACCAAATATTTACAAGTTTTTCAGTATGCCAAACTAATTGTTCAGTCTCTAAAACATTGCAGTTTGTGAAGGTGCACATGGCATAGTCTAAAAGAAAACATTTTGTTATTCAGTGTAATGTCACGCTTGTGTAAACACAAATAGACGTCAGTGCCTTTGTAACACTGATGAAAGAACACAATGAGGCTGGTGCACTCCAGGAAGCCACAGTCTGAAGTAATGCATTCCTTCAGCTCTGGGCTTCCCCGAGACTTTGTTGTGCATATGAACCTCCCATTCTCTGAGAATTATCCACATTCGGTATGAACCAAGCCGGACATCTCTGCTATTTATGCCTCTCTGTTTAAGTCCGTGGAAGTAAAGGGGATTGGTAAAGGGGCACTTGCATTTTCCACTTAACAGGCAGATTCCCAAAAGGCAGACCTCAGAGCCCCTTTCTAAGCAACCTGCGGGGGTCACAAAGGAGCAGTCAGGGAGCGGAGGGAGCAGGGCAGTGTGCGTGGCTGCTGAGTCATGAGTCATCTTCGCTGTGCTCCTCTGAGGCTAACCGCCATGTGGAATAAACACCCACAGCGCGCAAGCCCCCAAACGCGGTGCGCACACACCTCCAGATCGACACGGGTTCGACCGCACTAACGGCAGACAAAAGGGCAGAGCCAGCCTTGACATTCCCACACCTGAAAGCCCCCAGATTCCCTTAGTTTTACACTACATGGACAAAAGTGCCATGCGCCACACCTCTTAATAATTTAATTCAGGTTTTTCATTCAGTCCCATTGCCACAGGTGTATAAAATCAAGCACCTATGCAGCCATGCAGTCTGCCTTTGCAAACCACGTAAAGTTACAGAGCGGGGTTGCCGAGTGCAGAGGCGTATAGTGCGTAAAAGTCGGCAATGCTCTGCTGACTCAATAACTGCAAAGTTCCAAACCTCCTCTGGCATTAACATCAGCACAAAAACTGTGCGCCGTTAGCTTCATGGCATGGGTTTCCATGGTCGAGCAGCTGTATGCAAGCCTTACATCACCAAGCACAATGCCAAACCTCGGATGGAGTGGTGTAAAGCACACCACCACTGGACTCTGAAGCAGTGGAAACATGTTCTCTGGAGTGATGAATCACTATCTGGCATTCTGATGGACGAGTCTGGGTCTGGTGAATGCCTGGAGAACGTTTCCTACCTGACTGCATTGTGCCAACTGTAAAGTTTGGTGGAGGAGGGATAAAGCTATGGGGTTGTTTTTCTGGGGTTGGCCTAGGCCACTTCCACTGAAGGAAAATGTTAATGCCTCAGCTTACCAAGACATTTTTGGTTCTATGCTTCCAACTTTGTGGAAAGGCCCTTTCTGTTCCAGCATGACTGTGCCCCAGTGCACAAAGCAAGGTCCATAAAGGCATGGTTGGATGAGTTTGGTGTGGAAGAACTTGACTTGCCCGCACAGAGCACTGACCTCAAGCCTGTCGAACACCTTTGGAATGAACTAGAACGGAGATTGCGAGCCAGGCCCTCTCGACCAACATCAGTGTCTGACCTCAAAAATGCTTTGGGAATTGCCAAAAATTTTAACAGGCACACTCCAAAATCTTGTAGAAGGCCTTCCCAGAAGAGTGGAAGCTATTATAGCTGCAAAGGGGGGACCAACTCGATATTAATGCCTATGGATTTAGAATGGGATGTCATAAATGCTCCTGTAGGTATAATGTGTAGATGTCCCAATACTTTTGTCCATATAATGTATGTGTCATATTTTTCTCTTCTTGGGGGTAGCAGTGTGTAGGACTTTTGATATGCTAATGACCCCTGAGTAGAAAAACTTTATTTTAATATATATTTAATATTGTGAAAGATAACCTCTTTCCTATATTTTTCAGGTATGTTTTGTGTTGTTTTGCTCAAAAATAACGCATACAAACGTAAAAACATTATTATAATGTAAAATAATGACTTACAAGTGATTTGTATTGGTCCTGTTGCATCTATAAGGCCTCTCTAATCAAAGGAGTGTATGAAAAAGCACCCATAGTCCAAGCTGTAACACACTAAAACCAGGCCTTATTCCACACTTACACAAATAAAGAATATGAATACATGCTTTATAGTGAAAGCAGAATGATTAGTTAGAAACGTAATGTAGAAGACATGTCCGTTTTCATCGTGACTTCTGTTCTACTATTCACTATCGGGTGCACCATGCCTGGACCCTTGCCGTTGCAATCTGACCTTCTACGGGCTCTCTTGCCTATTATTTTTTGGACCAGAAACAACCGCCCGCGTCTTTCTGTCTCATCAGGCCTAATGTGATACAATTTGAAAAGAAAAGGTACTCAAGTGATCAGCGCTAAAACAGACAAAGCATTTTTCCACAGCAGAGCTGCGAATGACCTTTTTATAGGCACGGTGTGCCACGGATTGTGCCAGCAGAGTAAAAATCCCAATAGACACTGACACACTGATGTTCATTGTAAAAATGGATTTTCTCTGTGCCCACACAGTAAAAAGTCTTCTCTCAAAGGCTATGGCGAAAAACAACTTACAGCTATGAATATTTCAGATGGAATATTGTTGTGTGCCTGCAACCAAGAATATCACATTTTCACATTTACAGGTGTATATATTAAATTCAATACTAATTGCAAACATGTGTCTGCTATAAAATCAACAAATGAATACGTGAGATTCTGAAGCACCATGGGAGATCTAACAGAATTTGAATGAGGTCAGGTTGTTGGCACCCCAACTATGGGTGTGTCAGTTACAGAAGCGGCAAAATTATTTAATGCCTCAAGGTGTCAAAACCCATGATGGCATACACCAGACAAATGTAAACAGCATCAGAAAAGGGGAACAGCGGTCACAAGTCGAAGCTCACTGACGGGGTTAGATGGACACTGAACAGGATAGCTGCTACGAACCTACAAAACAACAGCGTCAAAAATGACCACAGAACTGAATCCTCACCTCTATGATTCAGTCTCAACAATAACAAAAAAGAATTTGTTGTAAGCTTCAAAAAGTTGATATTTTTGGTAGGGCTGCTGTTCGGGAACTGCCTGTTACCCAGCCTTATGTGCAGCAAAGTATAACCCGGACTTTTAAACAGTTGAACACATTAATATCGTCTGATGAGTTGTCTTTACTATTTTTCCTACATCTGGAATATGTTTTCAGAAAGCCAAAGTAAACCTTTAACCCACACTGTCTGTTCCAAACTATTAAACATGGTGGTGGATCTGTTGTTATGTAGGCAGCTATCTCGAGGGAGGCATTGGGTCTGATTTTTGCTCTAGGTGACCAGGTGGATCCTGTGGTGCAAACACTGTATCCTCAAGCTGTTCCCATATTTTCATGCTGATAATGCCCCCTTACATACTGCTACACAAGAGCGCTTTCATGAACACTAGGATAGAGTCAAACGCCTTCCATGGTCTCCTCAATCACCGAATCTAAACATCACTGAACCTTTATGGGAAGTTCTGGAATGCAGAACGAAGAGTAGATTTATTGGTCCAAAAATTCAAAGATTATAAAATACTAAATAGGTAGAAGCTGTTCATAAGGCAAAGGGCAATCCAACACCTCATTATTTAATAAATGTTCATATATGGCTTGGTCTTTCCATTTCATTGTCTCTCCACTGTATATGTTTAACCAGTGAATTTATTGCATTCATGGTTGCTGGTGTATTCTTTGGAGAGTGGGAGATGCCTACACTATAAATAAGCTGAACTTATTCATGATCTAAACCAATCATGAGAACGCCCCCATTTCAATGCATTCCGAATGTTCTCTCGCTTCTTTTTAGCTTTGACTAATGGGTAACAGTCCACAGTGGGGCCCGTCTTGTCATCCCATATCAGTCTGCATCAGAGTGATGTCCCTCTGGGCCAATGGGATCTATAGTCTGTGAGACCTTCAACTCAGTGATATCCTGGTGTAGACAGCCGAGTCGCTCCGGGCATATGAACGAAGGGCCAAGAGGCAGGCCTCTAGCAAACACCCATCCAGATGCCTCCCCCCAAAAAAGGAGCATAGGGGCCCAAACACACCGCCTGCACACATTCCCCCGGGAGCGCTGACGCCAAAGTGGCAGTAAAGAGAGAGAGAGAGAGAGAGAGAGAGAGAGAAAACACAGGAAGGCCCTGGTACCCCAATGCCAGCCTCAGCGCAGGCAGGGAGAAGCAGAAATGTTGACGGAGATGGCCCCAGATGCTGTCATATACAAATGACTACAGACTTGTATAGTCCCGTGTCATTCAGACGCGTGCAATGTCAGATGTTACAAACACACTGGAAATGTCTACTTTCCATAAGGGCACATATCGTTCAAAAAGTGTCTGCCTTCCAAAAGGAAAAAGTCCTATAAACCTCTCTGAATTAAAGTTCTGATTACAGGGAAATACAATCCCTAAGTTACATTAGAGACCATCTCAGTGTCCAGTGTTAGTAATGCTGTTGCAATGAATTATCTAGTCAACAAATATAATTTCAAATAAATCCTGACAATTAATTGCCGCTGCAAATAATGTTTTTTATTTATATTTATTTATTTATTGAGGTCTTTTTTTTTTTTTGAGAAGATCAGAAAAATTCCTGTATTTTTGCATACTGAGGCCCACATGACTACCCTCTTCTAGTGTTAAACCAATGGCCTACTTTTTCAGAATGTCTTCCTGGACCCCAAACAATCGTCAGTCTTTTAAACCGCAGCTTCAGTCTCCCTAATTTGTGGTTAATTTGATTTGAAGCCAAGCTAAAAAAGCTCTGTACGGGCCTCCTGAGTGGCTCAGTTGGTAAAGTGCTTGCCTGAGAAGAGACTGAGGCCCATTGTGACCAGGGCTGGGATGGGTGCTGGAAACTGTCAGGGCATCTCTCGGCTTGTCAGAAATATGCCCGCATTATTATAGATCTTCATATAGAAACAACCCCAGCTATTTTAAAGTCACCAGGGGAAAATCCCAGCAAAATCCTGGCTTTGATTTCAGCTCCCATGGACATCAAAGTGAAACCAGCAATGTTTTACTTTGCATTTTCTTCCTTAAAAAGACCAACAGCTATGATTGCAACATAAAAGCAAACTTTAAAGCTTTGTTTCTATCCTCTCGGATTCTATCCTCTCCAAAAGTTTAGTACCAGAGCATAAATGGAGTGGAAACACTTTTCTGAACCAAGTGAATCAATGGGTCCAATATTGTGTGACTCCAACCTGGATCCCAAGTAACTCTGAGAAATATTTTGCAGGGGAAACAAACTGCTATTAATCTAAGTTTCTGTAGGTCATCTAATGTTCCATTAAAAAATCCCAGACATCTCAGAACGGGCAGTTTTTGAGGGTGGCATTGTAGTGATTGTACTGCCCTGTATTAAAATAGTTTTTCTACTGTTGCTGCAATGGTCACTTGGCCAAAATATTTTGGTCAAAACATATTTATTTTTAATCTTTAGTACGGGTCCTTTAAACCTGATTCCACATGGGAAATGAGTCATTCTACAAAGATTTTTTTCTTAATTATCAGCAAACGCTTACTCAATGGAGAGATAGCAGGCAATGCTGACAACAGAAGTGACCTCAGCCGGAAACAGTGAGATTTCCTTAACCTGCTACAGGCACTGGAAATAGATTTTGTCTGAGAGATGTCATGAGCATTTGATCATCAAAGTGACTTTCAAGAAAGAAAACTCTCCACAGAAACAACCATTACAGACTTGCACAAGGTCAGGGGCGATGTCCTGATCAAGTCAGAAGGGATTACTTTTTTGCAGTGACAAGCCATGTATGTTGCTGACTGTGCAGTGTACCGACCCCGAGTGGAAACTCAGAACACAGTGACTTTCTAGAAAGATTCTTTCCAGAAAACCTTGCAACTTCTAGCATAGCAGATGTCAACCAGCATCTCCTGCTTATGGCTTATGGGGCTCCTGCAGGCTGCCAGTACCCTCGAGAAGAAAATGCCTCCTTCTGATTAGCGCAGAACCTCTAGTTCGGGCTGTGTAGCCAGCAGACAGAAAAAGAGACTGGTGGTTTGTCAATTAGGGTGGGAGGAGTCTAGCCATACTTTCACACCATTCATGTGTGTGGTGAGATTCGGGCAACAATTTCGAGATACATTAGCCCAGTTAGTGATTCCAAATTGACAACAAAACAAAAAAAATTACGAATAAGAACTACTGCGAACCTAAGAATATATACTGCTTACAAATGTCATTTTCAATTATAACTGAGGTTTCTTTAAACCACAAGAGGTATTTATAAAAATAATTCATACGAGTGTAGAAATTAAGCAGCTTTAGGTTTCAGTTAAGCACCTAAATATGAGGCAACATTACAGGCAACGCTTTTGTTTCTGTTTCAAAGCCTTCTGGCTACCATTTTCCATTCTCTCTGCTCTTTTAACTTGCCCTGACTATCCCTCCCTCCCTCCCCCCTTCCTTCCTTTCTCCCCTGACACACGAAGCAGGAAACTAGATCCAATGTCCACAGAACAAGACTCTCAGGTCTCTCCTCACCCTTTCAACCTCTGAAAACTCTCCTCACCCTTTC